>PVIW01019068.1:0-10286 GCA_004026585.1 Noctilio leporinus
TTTTTTTTTTTTTTTTTTTTTTTTTTTTTTTTTTTTTTTTTTTTTTTTTTTTTTTTTTTTTTTTTTTTTTTTTTTTTTTTTTTTTTTTTTTTTTTTTTTTTTTTTTTTTTTTTTTTTTTTTTTTTTTTTTTTTTTTTTTTTTCTGGGAAGCTCCTTATTTCTCCTTCCATTTTGAATGAGAGTCTTGCTGAGTAGAGTATTCTTGGCTGTAGGGCTTTGTTTCCCATTACTTGGAATATTTTTTGCCATTCCTTTCTGGCTTGAATTGTTTCTGTTGAACAATCATTTGATAGCCTGATTTGAGCCCCATCATATGTTATTTGCTGTTTTTCTCTTGATGCTTTTAGGATTTTCTCTTTGTCTTTGAAATTTGCCATTTTAATTATAATGTATCTTGGAGTTGGTCTGTTTGGGTTGATCTTCATTGGGACCCTCTGTGCTTCCTGAACTTGAGTAATGTTTTCACTCATCATGTTAGGGATATTTTCTATCTTTATTCTTTTGAACAGGTTTTCCATTTCTTGTTTTTCTTCTCCTTCTGGTATCCCTATGATATGGATATTATTACATTTCATGTTTTCCTGCAGCTTTCTTAAAACCTCTTCATTCTTACTCAACCTTTTTTGATTCTCTTGTACTGTCTCGGAATATTTTTCTAAGCTGTCCTCCAACTCACTGATCTGGTCCTCTGCTTCCTCTAGCCTACTGTTGATTCCTTCTACTGTATTCTTCAATTCAGAAATTGTATTCTTCATTTCCTCCTGGCTCTTACTGATAGTTTCTAAATCCTTTTTGATGCTGGTATAGCTCTCAGTAAGCTCCTTATAACTTCCTTGGAGTTCTTTGTAGTTCCCCTGTAGTTGATTATAGTTTTCTTTGACCTGGCTGAGCTCATTGAGCTTTTCTATCATCATTCTTTTAAAATCCATATCTGATAGTTTTTTTGCCTCTGTTTCATTTAATGATCTTTCTGGGGATTCTTCCTCTCTTTTTGGTGATGGGCTGATTATTTTTGTCTGCATTTTGGTTGTTTGTTGTTGCTTGTTTTTTTTCTTGGATTAATCTGCTTTGTTTCCCTATCTTTGTGGAGCACCCCTCTGTGTTAGGGGACTTGTGGAGTTCAGTGTTGCAGTCTCCTAGATTTTCTCCACTTGTTGCTCTTGGGGTGGCCTTTATGTCATTAACTTGGGCTGTCTGGTTGTATTTTGGATTGGTTGTGTATGTTGCTCCTTTCTTTCCAGTTGGCTGATTGAGAGACACTCCTTCTATCCTTTCTCATACACTGTTTCTAAAACAGAACCATCAGTCCAGGCAGAATAAGCAGACCTTCAGAGATATCTTTCTCCTTTATTCCCCCTTTCAACTGCCTATGAGTAAAACTATATATCCATACCCTCTAAGGTAAACCCTGTTTTTAATCACACCCTCAGCTGCAACTGAGCCAGTCTTAATGGGGATGTAGATATATTAAGACTGTTGTATGAGGGGAAAAACTGATTAAGTTGATTAAAGTATAGATAATTTTGAAAAGTGTTGAGAAATAGGAAAGATAGCAAGGATATGAGAAAGAAAATCAACTTATCTATTCTATAGAAATAAGGAGAGGGAGATTCAAAAAGTCTCAAGTACGAGTGAACAGTATAAGCCTACTTGTATAGTTGCCTCATCTACCTCCCTGTTCACCCTTAATGATCCCTGATTGGTCCAGGTGGAGCCAGGAACTGTGTGCTTTTAGCAGGAATAAAAAAGAAAAGAAAAGAAAGAAAGAAAGAAACAAAGAAAGGGTTTAAGTGGCTGGGTAGGGGAGGAATACTTAGATTGAAGATTGGGGATGAGTTGTAGCAGGAGAGTGCGTAGACTTTAAATCAAGAGTAGGAGGAGGGTCTTGGGTATTTAGGTGGATTGAGGCAGGGGAACAGTAAAAATATGTGAGTTGGGATACACTATGGTATAAACAGTATTTGCTTAAAATGCACTCATTGTGAGGCTTGGAAGTAACTTTTGAAAAGGATATATTAGGGATTAATAGTTCATGTAGGTCTGGGTGTAACTGAGGTGCTTGAGATTAGCAGGAATCAATTTCCTGAGTCTGCCTCTTTTTCTTGGTCAGGTCTCTGCAGTCTACAGTCTAGGTGTGTGGTCTTGGAGTGGCAGGGCCTGTGGCTGTCACAGTCAGGGCTGATTCTGAGTGTCAGCCCCTAGGTAGGCTGAGCCTCCAGTAACCTAGCTGGGTTTCTGTACTGCTGGTGTTTTGGGCCCGCCCTTCTCTCACTGGTTCTGTGAAGACCTGCAGGGTGCTTCTGTGGTGTCTATGGCTGCTCCTCCCCCTCCAGCTCCTGGAGGAGGTTTCTGCCTGCGATGGGCACCTGGCTCCAGGGTGGGGTGCCCTGCAACCTCGCTGGCTCCTGTGATGGCTGGCCCTACCCCCGCAGCTCACGGAGGAGGTAGCCCCTGTCTTCTAACAGAATTTGGCTCCCCTGGGTGAAGGCTAATCCTCCAAGCAGTCCAGCTCCAGGGGATCCACAGTGCAGCCTGCCAGCCAATGCTACTCCTCCCCTTCCAGCTCCTCGAGGAGCCTTTCTTACCCACAATTGGCATGCCAGTTGCACCAGCTGCACGTTCCTGGCGCGTAGTTTCGAAATTTTATAGGAGCCTAGGTGCCGTGTGGATGCATGGAGCTGGGCGTCCCCCCATTGCAAGGGCTCAAAGCCGTCCTCTCCCTGGTGGCGAAGTAGCAGCACTTCAAGTTTTTGTGGGTGTGTGGGTGCCAGTGTGGGTGTGTGGTGTTGGGCCTCTCTCCTTGCTCTGAGCTGCCCTCTCCCCGGTGGTGCAGCCTACGTTAGCCTGTTTTAATCTGGGTTTATTAAGCATATATTATTATTGATGCATATATAATTGTTCCTTCTTTTAACAATTATGAGTAACTAATATATGGCTATGTATATATATATTAAGTAGTTCATAGAATAATTATTTTGATATTTGTGCATTTTCTATATGTATGCTAAACTAAAATACATATTTAACTTATATTCAAATGAAATGAGAAAAGAATGATAATTTAAAATTTCAGCTTATTTAAATCCTTTATTTTTTTTAGGATCTAAGAAGCAAAACTCACGAACTTACTATGACAGACATCATGAATATATATGAAGTCTGTCCAGAGAGTATCCAGCCATGTAACATGAAAAAGAGGCATTTATTGCAAAAGATACAAGATACAAGAAATGTTGCACATGGGACAATGATGCCTCAGTCCCCTTCAAAGTAGGTATCTTGGGATCTCATAAGGTTCTTCTAGCATCTCTTCTACTCTTCAAAACACTCTGCAAAATCCTTTGTTGGAATCACCATCAGCTTCCCCATAGTATTTTCCTGAATCTTATCAAAGTTCTGAAATCTCTTCCCTTTCAAATGTGGTTTAATTTAGTACAAATTGGTAGTTATGAAGCAATCATGGGGATGTAAAGTACAGCACTTTTTCCACAGTGGCTGAACCAATCTGTGTTTCCAGCAATAGTGCAAAAGGGTTCTTCTTTCTCCACATCCTCACCAGCACTTGTTTGTTGATGTATTGATGATAGTTACTCTGACAAGTGAGAGATGATATCTCATTGTGGTTTTCATCTGAAGTTCTCTGAAGATTAGTAACATCGAGCATCTTTTCATGTGTCTATTGCCCATCTGTGTACCCTCTTCGAGAAAGTGTCTATTCAGGCCCTTTGCTTATTTTTAAATTGGATTGTTTGCCTTTCTTTGTGTTGAGTTTTATAAGTTCTTTATACATTTTGGCTATTAATCCCTTATTAGATGTATCAGTGAATATGTTCTCTCATTCTGTGGCTTCTTTCCTTATTTTGTTAGTGGTTTCCTTTGCTGTGAAAAAATTTTAGTTTGATGTAGTCCCATTTATTATTTTTTCTTTTGTTACTCTTGCCTGAGGAGATATATCAGATAAAATATTGCAGCATCCAATATTTTACTGTCTAAATTTTCTTCTAGAATTTATGATTTTGGGTCTAGCATTTATGTATTTAATTCATTTTAAATTTATTCTTGTGTCTGGCATAAGAAAGTGGTCGTTTTATTTTTCTACACATACCTTATTTTCCCAACACCATTTATTAAATAACTATCATTATCCCATTATATGGATTGCTTCTCTTGTTGAATATAAATTGAATGTAAATGTGTTGGTTTATTTACAGGCTCTGTATTCTGTTCCATTGATTTATGTGTCTGTTTTTATGCCAGCACCATGTTGTTCTATTTACTATCACCTTTTAGTATAGTTTGATATTAGGTAATGCTATTCCTCCAACTTTGTTCTTTCAATATTACTGTTGCTATTTGTGTTTTATATCACTTTTCGAAATATTTGTTCTAGGTCTGCGAAATATGTTGTTGGTACTTTGATAGGAATTATGTTGAATCTATAAATTGTTTTAAGTAGTGTGGATATTTAATGATATTAATTCTTCCTATCTATGAACACAATAGGTGCTTCCACTTATTTATATCTTCTTCAATTTCTTTCTATAATGTTTTATAAATTTTTGAGTACAGATTTTTTACATCCTTGGTTAGATTTATTGCTAAGCATTTTACTTCTTCTGAAGTGATTGTGAATAAGATTATTTTTCTTAATTTCCCTTTCTGATATTTAATTATTGGCATATAAACAGAAACTTATTTTGGATATTAACCTTTTTCCTGCTATTTTATGAAATTCATTTATCAGTTCTAGTATTTTCTTGGTGGAATCCTTAAGGTTCTCTATGGACAATGTCATGTCCTCTATAAATAAAGACAGTTTTACTTTTTCCTTTCTAATGTGGATGCCTTTTATTTCTTCTTCTTATCTGATTGCAATGGCTAGGACTTGCAGTAATATGCTAAATAAAAGGAGTCAAAATGGACATCCCTGTCTAGTTTCTGATCTTAAGGGGAATACTTACAGTTTTTGCCTATTAAGTAAAGTGCTGGCAGTGGGTTTGTCATATATGGACTTTATTAGGTTTAGGTATGTTCCATCTATTCATACTTTGAGAAGAGTTTTTATCATAAATGGTTGCTGGGATTTATCAAATGCTTTTACTACATCTATTTATTTGATTTTGTGTTTTTGTCCTTTATTTTGTTTACATGGTGTATCACATTTATTTTCAAATTTTGTACCAAACTTGCATCCCTAGGATGAATCCCACTTGATCACGGTGTGTGGTCTTTTGTATGTATTGGTGTATTTGTTTTGCTAATCTTTTATTGAGGATTTTGGCATCTATGCTCAATAGAGATATTGGCCTAAAACAGTTTTTTAAATGTCTTTATCTGTTTTTAGAATTAGAATAATGCTGGCCAATAAAATGAGTTTGGGAGCCTTCTCTCCTCTTGAGTTTTTTGGAATAGTTTGAGAAGGAGAGGTGTTCTTCTAGAATGTTTGGTATAATTCATCCACGAAGCCATCTGGTCCAGGGCTTTTGTTTGCTGGAAGTGTTTTGATTACTGCTTTAATTTCATTAGGTATAATCTATCTATTCAGATTCTCTCATTCTTCTTGATTTAGTCTTGCAAGAATCTTTGTCTCTAGGAACTTATTATTTTAATTCAGGTAGTCCAATTTGTTGGTGTGCAGTTGTTTGTAATATTTTCTTACAATCCTTTATGTTCTTTTGGTGCAGCTGTTATTTCTCTTCATTCATTCCTGATTTTATTTGGGTTCCCTCTCTTTTTTTCTTGATTATTCTGGTGAAAGGTGTCTCCATCTTGTTAATCTTTTCAAAGAACCAGCTTTTGGATTCATTGATCTTCTATATAATTTTTTAGACTCTATTTCATGTATTCATCTTGTGATCTTTATTATTTCTTTCCTTCTACTCACTTTGGGCTTTATTTGTTGTTCTTTTTCAAGTTCCTTTAAGTGTAAGGTTAGATTGTTTATTTGAGCTTACTTTTTCTTGACATATGTCTATAATGCTATGAATGTTCCTGTAAGGGTTGCTTCCTCTGTGTCCCACAGGCTGAGTTGTTGTGTTCCATTTTCATTGGTTTGAAGGAATCTTTATCTTCCTCCTTAATCTCATTGTTGACCTATTTATTATTTATTAATATATTATTCACCTATGTCTTTGTGTTTTTCAGTTTCCTTCTTGTGATTAATTTCTATTTTCATAGCATTATGGTCAGAGACGATGCTTGATAGAATTTTAATCTTCTTACATTTATTGAGTTTTGTTTCATGTACTAACATATGGTCTATCCCAGAAAATGTTCCATCTTTACTTGAAAAGAATGTAGTTATGGCTGCTTTGGGGTGAAATGCTCTCTACATAGCATTATAGTTGTCCCAACTTTTTCCCCTTTGTCCTCCTCCACTCAGCCTAGCCCCTGTTCTCACAGTCGATACCACCAGCATAGTCCATGTTCTTTGGCAAGCTAGCCTTGGTTGTGCTGTCTATTTTGTCACATAGCATATAAATATTGCTACCCTAGTTTTTTCTTCTTTTCAATTTGCATAAAATATCATTTTTCGTCCTTTTAATTTGTGTGTATCTTTTGATCTTAGGGGATCTCTTAGGGACAGCATGTTTTTATTCATTCAGCCACTCTATGCCTTTTTATTGGAACATTTAAGCTATTTACATTTAAAGTGATTATTGGCATTTTATTTTTTAATATTTTCTTTTTTTTAATTCCAATTTTTTTCTTCAAGCAAGCCCTTTCACATTTGTTGCAATATTAGTTTGCTGTTCACAAACTGTATTATCTGTGTCTCATCTGAGATGTTCTTTATTTCTCCTTTAATTTCAAATGATAGTCTTCCTCTGTATAGTAAATAACCTTGATTGTAGGTTCTTGCTTTTCATCACCTTGCATATTTAAAAAATATATTTTATTTATTATTTTCAGAGAGAGGGGAATAGAGAAACATCAATGTATGGTTGCCTTTCACCTCCCTCCAACTATGGACTTGGCTGGAGACCTGGCTTGCAACCTCACCAGGTGCTCTGTCTGGGGAATCGAACTAGTGACCTTTGGGTTTGCAGGCTGGCACCTATCCACTGAGCCACCAGCCAGGGGTCACCTTGAACATTTTATGCCAATTCCTTCTGGCCTGAAATGTTTCTGTTGAGAAATCAAATGACAATGAAATGAGAACTCCCTTGTAGGCTACTTGTTGTTTTTCTCTTGCAGCTTTTAAGATTCCCTCTTTGTCTTTAAACTTTGCCATTTTAATTATGATGTGTCTTGGGGTTGGACTTTTTTGGGTACTCTTGTTTAATATTTTCTGTATTTCTGCAACTTATATGTCTTTTTCTTTCACCAGGTTAGGGAAATTTTCAGTCATTATTCCTTCAAATAGGTTCTCGATTCCTTGATTGCACTTCTCTTCTGATATTTCCATGATGCAAAAGGTGTTATGCTTCATGTTTTCTCAAATGATACTTAAACTCCCTTCATTATAAAATTCTTTTCTGTTCTGCTTGCATGTTTTTTTCTAACTTATCTTACCATTGTTGATTCAATATTCTACTTTACCTAACCTACTCTTTATTCCTTGCAGTGTATTATTTATTTCATATATGACATTCTATATTTCTTAATGGTCTTTTTTATGATTTCTATATAATTCTTCATGCTCTTCAGTATCTTTATACTTAATACTCTAAACTCTGTATCAGATCAATTGTTTTCCTATGTTTCATTTAGTTCTACTTAAGGAGAATTTTCTTGTTCTTTCACCTGGAGTCTATTTGTTGTATTCTCATTTTGGCTGCCTCTTTGTGTTTGTTTCTATGTATTAGATAAATCTGCAAGGGCTTTTGTTCAGGCCTATGTCAGATGCTGCCTGTGCCTGGCTCTCAGCAAACTGACTGGAGCTATCAGTGATCGAATAGGTGGTGCCCCCCACCTCCTGCTGGGCCTGGGTGTGTGCAGAAAGAACCAAGCTATGGAGCAAGGGCAGCTTTTATCAGCATCAGCCTGGGAAAGGTTCAGCTAGTCTCAGAGCTCCCAGAGATTTGCTTTTGCCTGTAGGCTTTTTCTTTTTTTTCTTTTTTTTTTTTTTTTAGCCTTGATCTCTAGAAAAGCCTTCTGTTGTACTCCTCATGATCCTGACTTAAGCTCCATAGGGTAGGGTGAGAGGAAGTCCTTTGAGTGGGGCTATTGTAAATCCCCAGGCTGATGCCAAATGATGGGGAGTGCCCCAATCAAGAAAGATGGCTTCTGCACTATGGGGAATAACTGTGTACTGTATCCTGGCAGCTAGACCTTTAGCTCTCACCCTAAAACCACCAGCTCCAGACTTTCTGCTCTCGACTTTAGTCTGCTCTTCCCTCCCTCTCTGGAGCTCAGAATAATTGGCTTTGAACAAAATGTTGTGTGTTCACTTTTTAAAAAGACTATTTAGTTCTGTAGCCATCTCTCCCTGGCAGATAGTACCCCTCTATTCTTCAGAGCTGGATGTTATTTGGGTTCCTTTCCTGGTTCTGGTGCTCTAGGTAAGGGAGCCCAGCTTAATGCTTGACCCCAAACTCTCAGGAGGAACCTCCAGGCTACTGAAATGTCCCTCTGGAACCTCAGCTGCCACCTGAATAATTTCTAACAGTCTTGGTGTGGTGGAGTTGCATCTTCCTTAAGTCCTTGTTTATTCAGGATGATTTTTCTATAATTTAATTATAATTCCAGTTTGGTCCTGGAAGGAGGTTAATGAAGCTTTCACCTGCTCTGCCATCCTTTTGAATCTCCCTATGCTCATATTTTACTGTATAAAGGAAGTCACAGGTTGCAAATAATTTAAAGGATCAGAGAAGTTCAATTCTAAAAGTGCCTAATGAGATCTGAAAATATTTGGTGAAAGCAGTAATGAGTATGTTTTATGCTTCTCGTCACTAAATATTTGGTTTATCAACCTTTCACTTGTACACACATACACATGCTCACACTAACCATCTTGTGGAACGACTGAGGAATTCCTTATCCATTCACTCTATTATATTCATACATATAATAGAAGATACATAGTGGTATCTTCATCAGAGTTTGAAGGCTTAAGACAAAAAGGCATTTCAATTAGTAATATATTCTATTCAGAATAGTTATAATAGTGAAATGGTAAGACACTGCCATTTAAGTATTTGGGTTAAGTGCTCCCAGGAAATTCCATTCTCAAAAATTTTCATATAAAATCCAAGTAACAAGCCCAGTCCTCTCCAGTGACCTCATTATCTTTCCAACATGTGTCTATGGGAAAGAATGATTTTGTCAATTGCAGTCCTGAAGGACCAGTTTAGGTTCCATGAGAGGACCCCATTTTATCTTGCAGGTCTTTGATTTTCTTGGGGTACAAATATCAGGTCACTGGCTTTTCTGTAATTTTTGCCTTTAGGGAAACATCTGTAAGCTTCAGGTTTCAAACACACTGTAATTCAGACTTTACATCATGACAGAGGCTTACATTAAGGTAGATTATGATTTAATAACTATTTTATCAAACAATATTTGCTGTTTGCCTCACTTGTGTAACATGAAAATTATTGATATATTTTATGGTTTAATTCTATAGTTACAGAAAAATATAAAAATAAGTAAAGTACTTCTTTCTTAACCGCTACATTTTACAGGAGGCTTTATAATTTATGTATGATTTTATGTTATTGTTTGCAAAAGTCACTTTTTGGAATCACTCACTTAAAATGGCAACACATATATTGTAGTAATGATAACAGATGTTGGGTTCCCCATCTAAGAAGCTAGGCCATTATCACAAATCACAAATTATAAGCATTCGGTCATCATGTATGAGAGATCTTCACCATAAAACAAAATAGTACCTACTATGTAATCTGATAACCTACTTCTATGTATTTACTCAAAAGGAAAAAAAAATGTCTACATGAATATTTGTACATGAATGTTCATACCAACTTTATTTATAATAGCCTGAAACTAAAAAATGAAATTGTCCATGAGCAGGTAAATAGATAATCACAATGTTGTTGTATGCATATAATGGAACACTACATAGTAATCAAGAAAAATGAAAACAACCAACACAGAACCAAGTATATGAATACAAGGAATAGACCTTCAGTGGTCAGGGGAACGGGGTAGGGGGGAGGGAGAGGTAGAGGCAAAGATGGGGAGCAGCTTAGACAAGAACCTAGTATAAAGGAACCATGGACATGGACAACAGGTGGGATTGACTTTGGGGGGAATGGGTGGGTGGGTGGGGGGACAGAAGGGAGCAAAAAGGGGATGGATGTAATACAACAACAATAAAA
>PVIW01019069.1:0-10284 GCA_004026585.1 Noctilio leporinus
AACTGGAGAGTATTATGCTTAGTGAAATAAGCCAGTCAGGGAAGGACAAATATCATATGGCCTCACCCATTATGGGACAATAATGAGCAAAACTAACAACAAGCAAAAAAGAACTAAGTATATGAATACAAGGAATAGGCCTTCAGTGGTCAGGGGAAAAGGGGTTGGGGGGAGGGGGGTGGCAGAGGCAAGAAAGGGGAGCAGCTTAGATAAGAACCTAGTATGGGGGAACCATGGACATGGACAACAGGTGGGATTGACTTTGGTGGGAATGGGTGGGTGGGGAGGAGGACAGAGGGGAGCAAAATGGGGATGGATATAATACAGCAACAATAAAATTAAAAAAAAAAAAATCTTTAAAGCCAAAAAAAAAAAAGAAACTAGACCACCTTCTTATACCACATATAAGAATAAATTCAAAATGGATCAAAGACTTAAATGGTAAGTCCACAACCATAAAAATCCTAGGAGAAAACATAGACAGCAAAATCTTGGTCATTGCTTATAGCAATTTTTATCGGATATGTGTATATCCCCAGTCTAGGGAAACAAAAGAAAAAATAAACAAATGAGACTATATCAAATAAAAAAGTATTTCCATAGCAAAGGAAATCATCAACAATAACAAAAAGACAACCTACAGAATGGGGGAACAAATTTGTTGATACATCGGAAAAGGGATTAATATCCAAAATTTACTAAATACTTACAAAGCACAATACCAAAAAAGCAAACAGCGCAACTAAAAACAGGGCAAAGGACCTGAATAGATACTTCTTAAAGAGGACATACAGATGGCCGATAGGCATATGAAAAGATTCTCAAAGTCACTAATCAGAAAAGTGCAAATTAAAACCAAAATGAGATATCATCTCACTCCTGTCTGAATGGCTATCATCAATGAATCTACAAACAACAAATGCTGCTGAGAATGAAGAGAAAGGGGAACCCTTTTGCACTGTTGGTGGGAATGCAGACTGATGCAACCACTGTGGAAGGCAATGTGGAATTTCCTCAAAAAATTAAAAATAGATCAGCCTTTTGACCCAGTGATCCCACTTCAATGAATATATCAAAGGAACACAAAACATTCATTTGAAAACACATAAGCATCCCCATGTTCATTGCAGTGTTATTTACAGTCACCAAGATATAGAAACAGCCCAAGTGTCCATCAGTAGATGAGTAGATAAAACAAGTATGGGACATTTACACAATGGAATAATACTTGACTGTAAAAAAGAAAGTTTTACCCTTTGCAACCATATGGATGGACCTGGAGAACATTATGCTAAGTGATATAAGCCAGTCAGAGAAAGACAAATACTATTGATTTCAGTCATATGTGAAATCTAATAAACAAATTGAACTAATAAGGAAAATAGATGGAGGGGGGGTGTTGACCAGGGGGTAGAAGGACTGAGCAAAAAGAACAAGGGATTCATGAACATAGACAGCAGCGTGGTGACTGCTGTGGGGAGAGGGTATAAGGGTAATGTAAAAAGATACAATCAAGATTATATTTAAATTTTTTTAAATAAAATCATATTAAGGTCACCAATCCCATTAATGAGGGTTTTATATTCATGATCTAATTAACTCCCAAAGGCCCCACCTCAAAATACCATCACATTGGGTATTGGAGCTTCTACATATAAATTTGGGGGAGGTACAAGCATTTAGTCTATAGGAGTGGGTAAAAATGGAATAATGAATTCAAAGAAACAGCATATAATCACACCAAAGTAGGACTATGAGACCCTATAAAATGATGACTGTGGGCAGTTAGAAAGGGTTACATACCTGTTTATATAGTTAGGAAGAAAAACTCTATTTCAACTTAAGAAGTTGAGATTAGGACATTTAACTGCAGATATAGTGAAGGCAAATAAAAGGATGAAAGGTATCCTAAATGTGGACAATATTTATTTTAGAACTAATAAAAACTGTAAATTAACATCCAAAGGAAGGAAAATGTGTAGGAACCAAAATCAATCTATGATAAACAATTAGCCTATATACTAAAGAATACAGTATAGAATAAGTTTGCAATAAAAAGAAGTGAAAATGAGTATATTAAAAAACAAAAGGGCAGTTTGAAACCATAGGGATAATTATTTTATGATAAATACAAATTTCAAAGCTAGCATGAAAATAACAGATAAACTGAGTTCATACTCAAACTCAACAAAGAAAAACAAAATAATATTTCCCTGAATATAAGAATCCTATCCACATTTTAGAAACAACATAACAAACAGAAATCCATAAAGTATTGGTGAGTAATAACTCTGAGGAAAAACATTAGATGGTTTGACATTATTTATTAATAAAACCTTTCACTTGGTACAGATAGCCACACTACCTAGTTTCCCAAATTTCCCCATATCTAGGGGTAAAACTTCTTGTTTAAAGTGGTAAAAAATCTGAAATGTGTTGTATTTCATTCTCCTTTAAAATGGAATATGTTAAAAAATCATAAAGGGTTATTTATTTTGTTTTATTTTAAGATCTTAGATTTATTAAGTGGAAAGGCAAATTATAATAGAATTGAAAGAGAAAACTTTAAGCTTAGAAATCTTTCTTCTTAATTAACATTGGGGCATAACATAGACATAGTTTAGAGTAAAAGGCCAATTCCTTTTAATTATATGTAATTGACTCTTATTTCTCTATAACATGGTATTTAATGAAATTCTGAGATAAATAAAAGCAACAGAAAAGAAAGAAAAATTGTGTGATGGAGAATGCATTGAATTAGAAGTTAAATAACCTGGTTTCAAGCCTCTGGTTTTCACCCTGCTTGATCAGTGTAATTAATCATCTTTAGTCAGATTCTTTATTTCTATGATGAAGACAATAAAAGCTACCACACAGAGTGATGGTGAAAACTAAAGATAATACATGTTATAGTACTTGGGAAGCTTTTCATTTTAATGGAATAAGACATCAGTGATTAATCATTCAAAATGGGTGACAAATTGAACATCAGAAAAGATGTATCATGATGATCAATACAAAAGGCAAAAATATTGCCTGACATTCCAATGCCACACACAATTCAGAACATGGTACATGAAACCCAACTGAAATTTTTAAATCTTTAATAACCAAATTCTATAATAGATTATGTTCTGGATACAGAAAAAGATTCTGGAAATACCATCCTCTGAAATCAGCTGGGGAAATAAAGCAGATTAAAACCACAGCTTAGATTCCTAAAACTTCAAGCTTTCCATTATAATTTATAGATAAAAAAATGTTTTGGAATTTTTTAATGATTGCTTTTTGAAAACTGTCACCTCTTTCAACTTGCTGCTGGTCCAACCTGCGCACCCATTGCAGGCAGCAAAAACCTCCTGGAAGAGCTGGAGGGGGAGGGGTAGCCATTGCCAGCACACAGCTCAGGCTCCCCTATAGAGCCAGGTGCCCATCACAGGCGGCATAAACCTCCTCAGAGAGCTGGATGGGGAGGGTTAGTCATCACCTATTCAATTGATGCTGTGGGTCCCCTGGAGAGCCAGGCTCTTGTTGCAGCAAAAACCTCCTGGAAGAGCTGGAGGGGGAGGGCTAGCCATCGCTGGAGCAAAGGGCAAGGGGCAAGGAGCAAGGTGGGGGCCTTGGAGTCAGGCACTGATGACAGGTGGAAACCTTCTCCAGGAGCTGGAGGAGGAGGAGTAGCCATCAATACCACAAAAGCACCTACAGTTCTCCATGCAAAACCAGCTAGAGAAGGGAGAGCCCCAAAATGCCCACAGTGCTGAAACCCAACTAGGCTACTGGAGGCTCAGCCCATGGGGGTGTGGCACTCAGAACCAGCCCTGACTGTAACAGCCATAGGGCCTGCCACTCCAACACCCTGTAGCCTGATTGCAGACTGCAGAGACTTGACCAAGGAAAAGAGGCAGACCCAGGAAATGAATTGCTGCTAATCTCAAGCACCTGAGTTACACCGAGAGCTACATGAACTATCAATCCCTAACATATCCTTTTCAAAAGTTAGTTCCAAACCTCACAATTAGTGCATCTTAAGTAAATACTGTTTATATCATAGTGTATCCCAATTCCTATATTTTTACTCCTCCCTTCTCTCAAGTCATCTAACTACCCAAGATCCCCCTCCTACTCTTGTTTTAAAGTTTACTCCCTCTTCTGCTACAACTCATTCCCAGTCCTCAATCTAAGTATTCCTACCCTCCTCAGTCTCTTAAAACATTTTTTGTGGGGGTGCTACTATGGGCTACACATTCTTTTTTCTGCTAAAAACACACAGGTCCTGACTCCACCTTGAATAATCAGTGCACGTTGAGGATGGACCTGGGGGTAGATGCGGCAACTATATATATAGGCTTATACTGTTTACTCGCATGAGAGGCATTGTGATTTCCCCTTCCCCATTTCTATATAAGAGGTAAAGTTCGCTTTCTCTCTTGCATCCCCACTATCTTTGATACCCCTTTTCACCCTTCAAAATTGTCTACACTTTAGTCAACTTAATTATTTTCCCCTCTTACATCCCTATTAAGACTGGCTCAGTTGTAGCTGAGGGTGTGATTAAGGGTGGGGGTTACCTTGGAGGGTACGGATATTTAGCTAGGTTCATATGCAGTCAAAAGGGGGATTAAAGGAGTAAGATATCTTTCAAGGTGTGGTTCTTTTGCTTGGACTGGTGGTTCTGTTTTAGGAACAGCTCAAAAATAGTGTATGAGATGTGATAGAAGGATTGTCTCTCAATCAGCAAACTGGAGTAAAAGGAGCAACATATACAACAAATCTGAAATACAGTCAGACAGCCCAAGTTAATGACATAAAGGGCACTGCAAGAGCAACAAGCTGAGAAAATCTAGAGACTGCAACACTGAACCCCACAAATCACCTAACACAGAAAGGCACTCCATGAAGGCAGGGAACCAAAGCAGATTAATCCAAGGCCAAAACAAGCAATAATAGACACCCAAAATGAGGAGAAAAAGAATCAATCCATCATCAAAAGGAGGAATCACCAGACAGACTGAGAACTGAAATAGAAACTAGCAAGCTATCAGACATGGAGTTCAAGGACATCATTATAAGAAAGCTCCATGAACTCACTGAACTCAAAGAAAACTACAAAGAACTCCAGGGAAACTACAAGAAACTTACAGAATATTACACCAGCATTAAAAAGGACATAGAAATCATCAGTAAAAACCAGGAGGAAATGAAGAGCACAATCTCAGAACTGAAGAACACAATAGAAGGAACAAAGCAGGTTAAATGAAGCAGAGGACCAGATCAGCAAACTGGAGAACAACAGAGAAAAAAAATAACCAGACATTGCAACAAAATGAAAAAAGACTGAGAAAGAATTAAGAAGTTTTAAGAGAGATATAGGACAACATGAAATGCAACAATATCTGTATCATAGGGATACCAGAAGGAGAAGAGAAGCAAGGGATAGAAAACCTGTTTGAAAAAGTAATGACAGACAACTTCCCTAAAATGATGAGTGAAAGAGTCACTCAAGTTCAGGAAGCACAGAGGGTCCCAATGAAGATGAACCCAAACAGGCCTACTCCAAGACACATCATAATTAAAATGGCAAACTTCGAAGACAAAGAGACAATCCTAAAAGCTTCAAGAGATAAATAGCAAATAACATATAAGGGAGTTTTGATACGGTTATCAAATGATTTCTCAAAATAAAATATACAAGCCAGAAGGGAATGACAAAAAATACTACAAGTAATGAAAAACAAAGGACTGCAGCCAAGAATACTCTACCCAGCAAGGCTCTCATTCAAAATTGAAGGTGAAATAAGGAGTTTCCCAGACAAAATAAGGCTAACAGAATACATCTCCACCAAACCAGCACTGCAAGAGATGCAAAAAGGCCTGCTTTTAAAAAATTAATTAAATAAAATAAGATGAAGAAACAAAGAGAGGAATACAGGAGCAAAGGGGGAAAATGTCAGAGAAGAAGTGCTTCTCAATAATAACCCTAAACGTAACTGATTAAACGCACCAATAAAAAGACATAGAGTAGTTGAATGGATAAGAAAACATGACCCACATATATGCTGTCTGCAAGAGACCCACCTCAGAACAAAAGATCAACACAGATTGAAAGTGAAGGGATGGAAAAATATATTTCAAGCAAATGGGCATGAAAAAAGCTGGGGTAGCAATACTTATATCAGATTTCACAATGAAGAACATGAAAATGAGACAAAGAAGGGCATTTCATAATACTTAAGGGAACAACCTATTAGGAAAACATAACCCTTATAAATATACATGCACCCAACATGGGAGCACCCAAATATATAAGGAAAATCTTGGAGGACTTCAAGAAGGATATTGACAGCAACACACTAATAGTAGGGGATTTCAATACCCCATTATCAACAATGGGCAGATCTTCCAAGCAAAAAAATCACCAAGGATATTATAGCATTGAACAACACTCTAGATGAAATGGACTTAACTGACATATACAGAACTTTTCACCCCAATGAAGCAAAATACACATTCTTCTCTACAGCACATGGAACATTCTCAAAGATAGACCACATGGTAGGACACAAAACAAGCCTCCACAAATTCAAGAAAATGGAAATCATACCAAGCATCTTCTCAGATCACAATGGCTTGAAACTAGAAACCAATCTCAAGGAAAAAATCCAAAAATAATACAATTCATGGATACCGAATAACATGCTAGTAAGAAATGGGTTAATAATGAGATCAAAGAAGAAATCAAAAAGTATCTGGAAACAAATGTAAATAAATTCACAACACCCCAAAATATGTGGGACACAAAGAAGGCAGTGCTCAGGGGGAAATTCATAGCAATACAGGCCCACCTAAAAAGGTCACAAGAAACTCATACAAACAACATAACCAAGAAGCTTCAAGAACTAGAACGCAACAACAAACAAAGCCCAGGGCAAGTAGAAGGAAGGAAATTATCAAGATTGGAACATAATTAAATAACATAGAGACTAAAAGCACAATTCAAAGGATCAACAAACTGAAAGACAAAAACCATATAATCATATCAATGATGCCAAAAAAGCATTTAATAAGTACAGCACCCTTTTATGATAAAAACCCTTAACAAGATGAGAAAAGAGGGAGCATACCTCAACATAATAAAGGCCATATACAAGAAACCTGAAGCTAGCATCATACTCAACAGGTGAAAACTGAAAGCATTTCCCTTAAGATCAGGAACAAGACAAGGCTGTCCACTTTCTCTACTTCTATTCAACATAGTCTTGGAAGTTCTAGCCATAGCAATCAGACAAGGAAAAGGAATCAAAGGTATCCAAATTGGAAAGGAGGAAGTAAAACTATCATTATTTTTAGATGACATGATAGTGTACATACAAAACCCTATAGATCCCACTAAAAAATACTCCACCTAGTAACAGAATTTGGCAAAATAGCAAAATACAAAGTCAATATCGAGAAATCGAAGGCATTTTTATACACCAACAATGAAACATCAGAGATAGAAGCAAGAAAACAAATCTCATTTACAATAGCAATAAGGAAAATAAAGTACTTAGGAATAAACTTAACTAAGGAAGTAAAGGACTTGTACTTATAACACTGAAGAAAGGAATTAAGGAAGATAAAATTAAATAGAAGCACATACCATGTTCATGGTTGGGAAGAATTAACATGAAATGTCCATACTACTCAAAGCCATCTACAGATTCAATGCAATCCCTATTAAAATACCAACATCATATTTCACAGAATTAGAACAAACACTCAAAAAATTCATATGGAGTCAAAAACAACCCTGAATAATTACAGCAATCCTGAGAAAGAAGAACAAAGTAGAAGGAGTCACAATACCAGATATCAAGCTATATTACAAAGCCATAGTAACCAAAACCGTCTGGTACTGGCACAAGGACAGACAAACAGATCAATGGAACAGAATAGAGAGCCCAGAAATAAACCCAGGACTCTATGGTCAATTAATATTTGACAAAGGGAGAAGAAACATAAAATGAAGTGCAAATCATCTCTTTAACAAGTGATGTTGAGAGAAGTGCATAGGCACATGCAAAAAAATTAAACTAGATCACGAACTTATATCATACACCAGAGTAAACTCAAGATGGATAAAAGACTTAAACGTAAGCAGTTCCACCATCAAAGCCCTAGAGGAAAACATACACACAAAAAATTGCAGATATCCCATGTGGCAAAATTTTTACTGAAATATCTACCAAGGCAAGAGAAATAAAGGAACAAATAAACAAATGGGACTATATCAAACTAAAAAATTTCTGCTCAGCCAAAGAAAACATTGAGAAAATAAAAAGGGACCAACCATATGGGAAAACATATTCACCAATGACACCTCGGACAAGGGTTTGATCTCTAAAATATATAAAGAGCTAATATGACTCAACACCAGAGAGACAAACAAACCAATTAAAAATTGGACAAAGGACCTGAACAGACACTTCTCCAAGGAAGACTTACAAAGAGCCCACAGGCACATGAAAGAATGCTCAAGATAACCAGCCATCAGAGAGATGCAAATTAAAACTACAATGAGATATTACCTCACACCTGTCAGAATGGCCATCATTAATAACCCAACAAACAAATGCTGGTGAGGATGTGGAGAAAAGGGAATCCTAGTGTGTTGTTGGTGGGAATGCAGACTGGTGCAACCACTATGGAAAACAGTATGGAATTTCCTCCAAAATACTAAAAATGGAACTGCCTTTTGATCCAGTAATTCCACTACTAGAATTATACCATAGGAATCCTAAAACACCAATTCAAAAGAACCTATGCACCTCTATGTTCATAGCAGCACTATTTACAATAGCCAAGTGCTGGAAACAGCCTAAGTGCCCATCAGTGGATGATTGGATCAAAAAACTTTGGTACATTTACACAATGGAATACTACACAGCAGAAAGAAAGAAGGAACTCCTACCTTTCGCAACAACATGGATGGAACTGGAGAGTATTTTGCTTAGTGAAATAAGCCAGGCAGTAAAAGACAAATACCATATGATCTCACCTAATCCAGGAGACTAATGAACAAAACAAATAAATAACCAGGGGCATGAAAAAAAGAAACAGACTTTCAGTGTGCAGAGGGGAGGTGGGAAGGGGAAGAAAAAGAATGAGGCAAAGAAATGGAACAGTTTATAGTCAAGGAACTAGTATAAATGACCCATGGGCATTGACAACGTGTGGGGATTGACTGTGGAAGAGAACATGGGATAGGTTGGGCAGAGGAGAGCAATGGCAGGTGGGGGGGGGGGGTGGATAGACCTGTAATAGAACAATAAATTAATAAAAAAATACTTTTCTCTCAGGACATATAACCATTTATTTTAACTTCCTCAGAATTATCTCATATTAGTCTTTTAGCTACATTCTTCATAATATTCCATAGATCCAGAAACATACCAAAATAATAGAAATAATAATTTTTAATCCTCTTATCTATGTTTTGCATTTAAAAATTGTTTTGCATTGAGCTTATATTTTTACTAGGAAAAATTTTTAACTATAATGTCTGATTATAGGGAGAAAATGGTTTTGTGTATTCTAAAGAGTTCTAAGTTTCAAACTGGTATCTCTTTAGTTCATTGTTATTAGTTTCTTGTTCTTTAAGCTCCTGGAGTTAAAAGCAGCAATAATTTAAAATAAAGTTTAGAATGCTTCTAGCAACAAAAATATCTAGGCCCTAGAAACCATGGTTAAACTTTTCCCGTAAATGGCTGCCCATTTTGGCAGTCCTGACTGTTCTCACTCCTGGGCCAGACTATGCTGGGAATTGAAATAAAAAGAATATGGTTTAAAGAATATTTGGTTTTAAAATAATGTATGAATATATCTTTAATCTCATCTTGCTAGTTAACAATAAAGTTAAACTTAAAATATTGTTCCAATTTAATTTTTAAAAGTCTTATCCCAACTTTAGACTGCTAATTATTAAGCTAGTAGAAAACTCATGAGCATATGAAAGAATGCTCAACATCACTAGTCATCAGAGAGATGCAAATTAAAATCACAGTAAGATACCACCTCATACCTGTCAGAATGGCAATTATCAACAAATCAACAAACAACAAGTGTTGGCAAGGATGTGGGGCAAAGGGAACCCTCATACACTGTTGGTGGGAATGTAGGCTGGTGCAGCCACTGTGGAAAACAGTATGGGGTTTCCTTAAAAAACTAAAAATGGAACTGCCTTTTGATCCAGCAATTCCACTACTTGGACTATACCCAAAGAATCCTGAAACACCAATTCAT
>PVIW01019070.1:0-10281 GCA_004026585.1 Noctilio leporinus
CAGACAAGGGTCTGATCTCCAAAATATACAAAGAACTAATGCGACTCAACACCAGGGAGACAGACAGCCCAATTAAAAAATGGGCAAAGGACCTGAACAGACAACTCACTGAGGAAGATATACAAAGGGCCCAGAGGCATATGAAAGAATGCTCAACATCGCTAGTCATCAGAGAGATGCAAATTAAAACCACAATAAGGTACCACCTAACACCTGTCAGAATGGCAATCATCAACAAATCAACAAACAACAAATGTTGGCGAGGATGTGGGGCAAAGGGAACCCTAGTGCACTGTTGGTGGGAATGTAGGCTGGTGCAGCCACTGTGGAAAACAGTGTGGGGTTTCCTTAAAAAGCTAAAAGTGGAACTGCCTTTTGGTTCAGCGATTCCACTGAAACAGCCATTCATAAGAACCTATGCACATCTATATTCATAGCAGTGCTATTTACCATAGCCTAGTGCTGGAAACAGCCTAAGTGCCCATCAGTGGATGGTTGGATCCAAAACCTTTGGTACATTTACACAATGGAAATCTATATAGCAGAAAGAAAGAAGGAACTTGTACCCTTTGCAACATCTTGGATGGAACTGGAGAGTATTATGCTTAGTGAAAAAGCCAGTCATTGAAGGACAAATACCATATGATCTCCCCTATTACAGGATAATAATGAACAAAGCTAATAACAAGCAAAACAGAACCAAATATATGAATACAGGGAATAAGCCTTCAGTGATCTGGCGGGAAGGAGGTTGAGGGGAGGGGCGAGGCAGAGGCAAGGATGGGGAGCAGTTTAGGCAAAAACGTAGTATAAAGGAACCATGAACATGGACAGCAGGTGGGATTGACTGGGGGGAATGGGTTGGTGGGGAGGAGTACAGCGGGAAGCAAAATGGGGATGGATATAATACAACAACAATATAATAAAAAAAAAAATAAAAGAAATTGTATTCTTCATTTTCTCCTGGCTCTTACTGATACTTTCTATCCCCTTTTTAATGCTGGTGTGGCATTAAGTTCCTTCTAGCTTCCCTGGAGTTCTTTGTAGTTCCCCTGGAATTGTTGATAGTTTTCTTTGAGCTGGCTGAGCTCGTGGATCTTCTCTATCATCATTTTTTTGAATTCCATATCTAATAGTTTGTTTGCCTCTGTTTCATTTAGTGATCTTTTTCGGGATTCCTCCTTTTGGTGAATGACCGATTCTTTTTTCCCCCATTTTGGGTGTCTGTTGTTGCTTGTTTCTTTTTCTTGAATTAATCTGCTTTGATTTCTTGCCTTTTTGGAGCAACCTTCTGTGTTACAAGATTTATCGAGTACAGTGTTGCAGTCTCCTAGATTTCCTCAACTTGGGGTGGCCTTTATGTTAACTTGGGCTTTGTGGTTGTACTTGGGATTTGTGTTATGTGTTGTTCCTTTCCCTCCTTTTGGCTGATCAAGAGACACTACTTCTATCCCATCTCCTACACTGTTTTTGAGCTGCTCCTAAAAGAAAACCCCCAGTCCATGGAAAGTAACCACGCCTTCAAAGATGTCTTTCTCCTTTAATCCCCCTTTTGACTGCCTATGAACCTAGCTTTATAACTCATACCTTCCAAGGTAAACCCCACTTTTAATCACACCCTCACATGCAACTGAGCCTGTCTTAATAGGGATGTAGATATGATAAGACTGTTAATACGAGGGGAAAAATGATTAAGTTGACTAAAGTATATAGTTTTGAAGGGTGCAATGGAGTAGCAAAGATAGTGGGTATATTAGAAGAAAGCCTAGTTATCTATTATGTAGAAGTGGGGAGGGGGAAAATCAGAATGCCTCAAGTGCAAGTCAATAGTGTGTATATATATATATATATATATATATATATATATATATATTGATGAGGTATATATACCTCATCAATAGTTGACACATCTACCTCCCTGTCCACCCTTAATGAGCCCTGATTGGTCAAGGTGGAGCCAGTACCCATGTGCTTTTAGCAGAAAAAAGAATGTGTAGTCCCCAGTAGTGCACCCTCAAAAAAAAAAAAAAAAAAAAAAGAATAAAGAAAGGGTTAAGGGGCTGGGGAGGGGAAGAGTACTTAGATTGAGGACTGGGAATTAGTTGTAGCAGGAGAATGAGTAGACTTTAAAATAAGAGGAGGAAGAGGAGGGTCTTGGGGAGTTAGATGGATTGAGGTAACAGAGGAGTGAAAATACGTGAGTTGGGATACACTGGTATAAACAGTACTTACTTAAAATGCACTAATTGTAAGGGTTGGATGTAACCTTTGGAAAGGATATGTTAGGAATAAATAGTTCCTGTAGGTCTTGTTATAACTCAGGTGCTTGAGATTAGCAGCAATCCATTCCTGAGTCTGCCTCTTTTTCTTGATCAAGTCTCTGCAGTCTACAGTCTAGCTGTGTGGTCTTGGAATGGCAGGGCCTATGGCTGTCACAGTCAGGCCTGATTCTGAGTTGCCAGCCCCCCGGTAGGCTTAGCCTCCATTAGCCTAGCTGGGTTTCTGTGCTGCCAATGTTTTGGAGCCTACCTTCTCTCACTGGTTCTGTGTGAATTACTGCAAGGTTCTGATGTGGTATTGAAGTCTGCTCCTCCACCTCCAGCTTCTCGAGGAGGTTTATGCCTGTGATGGGCACCAGTCTTCAAAGGCAGGGTGGCCTGCAACTTGGTTTGCTTTTGAGGGCTGGCCCTCCCCTTGCAGCTCTTGAAGGAAGTAGCCCCTGTCTGAAAAGAACACCTGGCTCCCCAGGCACCCGGGGTAGGTCGTTTGCTGGGGATGGCTGGCCCTCCAAGCAGTCCAGCTGTTTGAGGAGATTTTCAGCACTGTCTCTGTGACCTGCACCTAGATTCCCAGGGGGCCAGCAGCACAGTATGCCTGTATAGGTTACCCCTCCTCCTCAAGCTCTTCTAGGAGGTTTTTGTTGCCTGTAGTGGGTGTGTCAGTTGCACCAGCAGCAAGTTCCTGGCGCGCTATTTCGAGTGTTTGTGGGAGCCTGTGCGATGGTGTGGGTGCATGCGGTTGGGCCTCCCTTCTTGCAGGGGCTCTGAGCTGCCCTCTCCTGGCTGGTGCAGTGGCACCATTTTTGGCCCTCTTGCAGCCCTGGCTGGTGCACTTCCCCACTCCCCTGCTCCTGCTCCCCTGGCATCTTTCCTCCTTGCCTGTGGCCTGGGTAGGCGCTTCCTCTCTCTCTCAGCCTTCAGACCTCAGCTCTCATACAGTCCCTCCCCTGCAGGAGTTCAATTCCTCATTCTCTCAGGAGTTTACACTCACTATCCACACTTCACTACTGATATTTCTATTCACCAGGGAGCCTGGAGCTATCTTCAGTTAGAGACACCACTCTGGACAGAGCAGCCATGGCCGGGAGCGGACCTTGGCCTGTAGGCAGGTTTGGAACTGTCTCACCTGCTCTCCTGTAGGTCTGTACAGCCACTGGGCTATGCACCTCTGAGTCCAGATGCTTACCACTCCGAATTACAAGGACCTGTGGACGTCTAGTGCTCCCAAACCTATCCTCCATCTGCTCTGGCATTGAAGAACACCATTGGCACTGCCCTCTACTCTGTTGTCATCTTCTTAGGTCTCTACTTTGTCACTGTCTTCCTCCAGTCTCTAGTATTCTATTTTATTTTAAATATTTACTTCCTAGAGAGAGGGGAGCAGAGGGAGAGAGGGCGAGAGACATCATTGTGTGGTTAACTCTTATGTGCCCCCAACCAGGTACCTGGCCTGCAACCCAGGCATGTGCCCCACGGGGAATTGAACTAGTGACCCTCTCGTTCACAGGCTGGTGCCCTGTCCACTGAGTCACACCAGCCAGGGATCCTTGAGTGTTCTTATAACCATTACTTTGAATGCTGTGTTTGATAAATTGCCCCTATTTAATTTAACTAATTTTCTCTTGATTCCTTCTTTCCTTTTGTTTGGGGGTTGCTTCTTGGTCTCCCCATTTTATTTGTCTCTTTGTGTTTGTTTCTGTGTATTAATCTGTTTTGACTCTCTGTCTTGTGGAAAAAGTGTGTTAAAAGTCCTGTGGGACCCAGTGGTGCAGACTCCTTGATCTCCTGATCTCGATGCTCTAAGAATATCTTTTCTGTGGGCTATGTGGAGTTTCCTGTTTTATTTGGGTCATAGTTGTTATTGGTCTGTTCATTGATGGGAACTTCTCTCTAGTTGGAGACTCTTCCCTTACCACATCTTATATGCTGTTGTATGGGTGCTGGCAGAACAAAGCAAAATAACACAAAAACAACACCCAAACTGGCAGACCTTTTCCCCAACCATAACACCAGTATCCATGACAAGAGAGCAAAGAATAATAGAATTGTAAAAAGAAATGGGATAGGAGAGAAGGAAGAAAAGGGAAAAGAATATGACAAGGCCAAAAGAAATAAACATGATTATAAGAATAGAAAGGGAAAGATAGCTAATACTAGTAATAATTTGAAAGAGGAAAATGGGGAAAAGAACACAGAAAAAGTAACATAAACCATAAAGGGAGAGAGAAAAGGAACAATGCAATAATCAAAGGTAAGAGTAAAATAGGAGATATGAAAGAAAAATAGAGCACCAAATACATATAAGGAAATGAAAAATAGATAAAAAGCAATAATGGCCTGAAAAAGAAAAAAGTAGCAAAAATAATGAAAAAAAGAACCAAATGGATTGGTCTCAGCAGTGTTTGGTTCTTTGCTGCGGGTTTGTGCCTTTAGATATTACTCTGATGTTTTTGAGTCTATTGTGAGCTAATGTCAGTTAGGTGCTGTCCATTTCTGGCACATAACAATCTTTTCTAAGCTACAAGCAATCCACATTGTAGCTGATTCTCCTGGGTTTAGCTGTTTCCAGTGTGGACCAAGATGCTATGCAATGCTGGCTTTTATCAGCTGTGGGTCCAGGATGTGTCAGTCAACATCCCAATTCACCACAGGATATGCCTCTGCCTTGAGAGGGCTTCCAAGTGTGGGTTGGATTCCCAGTCAAGGTATACAGAGGATGCAACAGATCAATGTTTCTCTCTCTCACTGATGCTTCTCCCTCTCTCAAATCAATAGCATATATTTTGTATGTATTGTTTTCTTTCAAGTCTCATCCAGAATTGACATGCAGGAAGCAGAAATGGAAATTGAGGCTTGTTCACAAACCTGGATTTCCCCTTTGGTTCTTTTTTCTTTTGTTTTCATTGCCTGAGGAGATATATGAGAAAAAAGTATGGCTCAGAGAAAGTCAGTGATTTTAGTGCCTGTGTTTCCTTCTAGGACTTTTATGGTTTCCAGGGTTACATTTAAGTCTTTATTTCATTTTGAGTTTTTCTTGTATATTGTGTGGGAAGATGGTTTAGTTTCAGTTTTGTTTGCACGTACCCAATTTTCCCAACCCCATTTACTGAATAGACTCTCTTATTCCATTGTATATTCTTGCCTCCTTTGTCAAATATTGACTGTATAGACATGTGCTTACTTCTGGGCTCTCTATTTTGTTCCATTGATTTATATGTCTGTGTTTATGACAATACCATACTGTTCAGTTACTATAGCCTTATTGTATAGTTTAATATTCATAGTGTGGTATCTACATTTTTTTTTTTCAACTTTGTTGTTGTGGCTATTTGGGTTATATTGTATAATATGTGTATCTTGGTTTCTTAATTATTCAGCCACCCTTTTTTTTATAT
This sequence comes from Noctilio leporinus, assembly GCA_004026585.1. Classification (NCBI taxonomy): domain Eukaryota; kingdom Metazoa; phylum Chordata; class Mammalia; order Chiroptera; family Noctilionidae; genus Noctilio; species Noctilio leporinus. The sequence continues at coordinate 5,675 of PVIW01019070.1, forward strand.
GAGTATTTAATCTATTTGCATTCAAAGTTAATTGTTTTTAAGTTAATTTTATTATTGTTGTATTACAATTATTTTACCCCTTTGCTCTCTCCTGCCCCCCTCCCTCAGTCAATCCCCAGCTTGTTATCCATGTCCATGGGTCTTCCTCACTAGCTTCTCATCTGATCACTTCCCCTACTTTACTCCTTCTCCCTGTACCCCCTAGTCACCATCATTCTGCTCCTCTTTTTTTCTTTTTCTGTGTCTCTTGTTTGTTTCTGCTCACCTATATGTTTTATTCATTAGTCTCCTGTATTAAGTGAGAACATATGGTATTTTACTTTTGCTGCCTAAAGTTAATGTTTATAGGTATGTTTTCAATGCCATTTTATTTTTTATAATTATATTCCTCATCTTTTTTTTTCTTCTACTTAAAGTTAAGTCCCTTTAATATTTCTTGTAACATTGGCTTGGTGGTAACCAATTCCTTTAGCTTTTTATTTTTGTTGTTGTTTGGGAAGCTTTTAATTTCTTCTTCATTGGAAATGATAGCCTTTCTGGGTAGAGTCATGTTCGTTTTATTTATTTTTCTTTACTTTTTATTTTATTTATTCACTTATTTTTAAAGATTTGATTTATTATTTCCAGAGAGAGAGGAAGGGAGAGGGGAAGAGATGGAGAGAAACATCAATGTATGGTTGCCTTTCACCTGCCTCCAGCTACGGACCTAGCTAGAGACCTGGCTTGCAACCTGGTTATGTGCCCTGGCTGGGGAATCAAACCAGTGACCTTTGGGTTCACAGGCAGGTGCCTTATCCACTGTGCTACCGGCCAGGGCAAGTCATGTTAGTTTTAGATCATTGCTTTTGATCATTTACAATATTTTGTGGCAGTTCCTTCTGGCTTGAAATGCTTGTTAAATTCTCTCATAGTCTTATGGGAGCTTCCTTATAGATAACTAATTGCTTTTCTCTTGCTTATTTTAAGATTCTCTCTTTTCTTTAACCTTTGTCATTTTAGTTATGATGTATCTTGATGTGGACTTTTTTGGGCTCCCATTGTTCAGGGACTCTGTGCTTCCTGGACTTGTGTGTCTTTTTCCTTTGCCATGTAGGAAAGTTTTCAGTCATCATTTTTTCAAAGAGATTTTTAGACCCTTACCCTCTCTCTTCTGCTTTTGGTAACTCTGTGGTGCAGATTTTGTTATGCCTCATGTTGTCACCTTTAAACTATCATCATTAAAAGATTTATATTTTTCTGCCCTGATTGTTTTCTGTTATCTTTTTTTTTTTTTTTTTTAATCATTGATTGGATCCTCTGCTTCATTTAAAGTGCTATTGATACTTTTTCTAGTGTATTCTTCAAGTCAATGTTGTATTTTTATTTCAGGCTGTTTTTAATAGTTTCCGTCATTTAAAAAAAAAAAAAAGTGTTGTTTTTCAGTTAACTTGTCCTATTTTCTCCCATTGTTCTCTCATGCCCCTCCCTCCCACCTCCACTCCCATATTCAATCCCCACTTTGTTATCCATTCCATGTTTTTTTCAATGCTTCCTTGCTTGTTGTTGAAGTTGTCACTTTCTTTTGTGATTGTTTTGACCCTGTTGCTGGTAGTTTGCTTACCTCCATTTCATTTATTTTTTCCTGGGTATTTTACCTGTTCTTTCTTTTGTTGCATGTTTTGTTGTATCATCCTTTTGGCTGCCTCTCAGTATTGGTTACTGTGTGTTACGGAGATCTGCTATATCTCCCAGTCTTGGTAGTAGATAGGCCTTATATAGTGGATATCTTGTTGGGGTCAGTGGCTCAGTCTCTCTCATCACCTGAGCTAGGTGTTCCAGGATTGTCCCCTTTGTGGGTTTTGTGATCCCTTTTTTTCTAGTTGAGTCTTGATTGCTTTTGGCCTATCTGTGGGTCAGATTAACCCTCACACTGGCTGACAATAAGTATGAACCCAGCAGCAGTGTACAGGGTAATGTGCCAGGGATAACCTTATGAAGTAGAATTTGCCCCAACTGGGTCTAATTTTTGCCAAGATTTTCCTTTCAGTGTGCTACTTGTGGAGCTTAGGTTATGCTCTATGTGGTCTGAAGCCTTTCACAAGGTGTGTTTATGCTGGGTCTTCTTGGGAGGACTCTGATGCAGTTCAATATTTGGTGCTGCTTGTGTCTGGCCCTGGGCTATATGTTTGGTGTTACAAAGCAATCGAAAGTTTGTTGGTGCCTCTGCTGAGTTTGGGTGAACATGAAAGTGTCCAACCTGCCCTTCAAGCCAGGCTTCCACTAGCACCGAACCTAGGGGTAGTTCCATAAGTCCTATGGCACTCTGAGATTCTCCTCTGCCTTCTGGCTACCTGTCAGCTCAGGTAGTGAAAGAGCCTCTGGCAGTTACAGGGTGAGTGCGATCAATTGGCAGTAACTTTGCATCTCCTTATTTCATGTGCTTATTAATTTTGAAAAACTATGTTTCTAAGGTTGTGATTTAACATCATTGTTTCAGATATAAAGTATTAAATTCTGAGAGCAACTGTCATGTAGAAGGAATACGATGTTAGAGCAACCATAATTTCTGGATTGTGTGCAGGGTGAACTACTAAGGAATTGTGGACTTCAATAGCATCCCTTTACGTACAGTTGACAATGTAAAGAAGGTATATAATGCTGATCCTGCTGTCACCACATCAACAAGGAAAACACATAGGTATGCAAGGATCACACAAGTCCAGGTATTGTACGCAGAATCCAGGAGATCATCAATGAAGATCCAGGACGTTTACCTTGATGTTTTGAGAGAAGTAGTTATACCATGGATGAAGCAAGTTGCAAATGGACATCATTTTATCTTCCAACAAGATGGTGCAAGAGCACATAAGGCCAAAAAAGGTGCAAGAATGTCTCAAGTGTCCATGTTCCTGAATTCTGGTCAAAGGAAATCTGGCCTCCTAGTTTACCAGATGCAAATCCTTTAGACTATTATGTATGGAGCATTTGTAAGAGAGAAATTCATAAACAACCTCATTCCAATAAAGAGGGTGTTAAAGCTAATATTGAAAACATTATGATATCCATGGATAAAGAAAAGTTAATGAAAGTGTGCTCAAGATTTCAAAGTTGAATCGAGTCTCTTACTGCAGCAAATGGAGACTTCTTTTTAACAGTTAAGAAAATAATGACTATGTTTATGTATTTACATTTAAGAATAAATTTTGAAAAATAACACTTGTGGTATGTTGTTTATTTTACTAAAATTTTGCTAATTGATTGTGTGCACCCTGTACATGTATTGTGGGAGGTAGTTTCTCAGTGATTCACCGGGTAGTAACAAGTGGTATTCACCAGATTGATATAGATTCATACTCGATGCCAGTGCTGGGACTGGGGCCACTCAGGAAAAGTCCCAGGGTACTCCAAGCTCAGTTGCTACCTTTGGATACCTGTAAACCTTTGTGGTGGAGCAGAGGCTCAGGTGATTGTCATTATGAGGCCAGCAGAGTTCATAGTTAAACAGACCAACATTTGGCCATGTGAAGGATGGCACTGGTTAGATGTATGAAAGAAATATTGCCTTTGATATAGAGCCATATAAATCAGTCTCTCCCTGATTCTGCCTGGACCTCCTAGAGAACCTTCCAAGAAAGTATGCACCTTGGGTTAGCTTGGCAAGGCAAGGCCACTGGGAGTTAAAAGTGTGGGACTAATGTGTCTCTCATGGGGGAAATGTGCCAGTCAGGCATGTGGGGAAGGGTAATGGTCCCACCCCAGAGCCACACAACTCTGTAAGTCTGTCTAGACCTCCAAGAAAGTCTATACCATGGGTACAGACTGCTGACTTCTGCACAGTATGTGAGCTTTGTAGGATGGTGTGATAGGGAGCTGGGAGATTAGTGCTAGTGCATATGGAAAGTAGTGCTTGACCCAGGAAAGATTACATCTGTGGGCTGTGTGGAAGAAACATTCAGGACAGTGATCTTGGCAGCTGTCACCTCAACTCTGTCCCCACAACCCTTTCTCTGATGGAGCCCAGCATAAGTGTCCATGATGAGATTATGTGTCCCTTTAAGAGGACACCTATGCTTCCAGCCAACTCCCATCTCTGGTGTACACAACTTCAGCAGATTTTCACAGCCAGATATTATGTGGGCCCCTCTTCCTGGCTCTTGTGCTTCTAGGTTGGGAGTCTGGCATGGAGTTCAGGAGAATTCTTGTAGCTGAGATATCCATCTGGATTGTCAACCATCATACGAGTGTGCAGGGCCAGCCCTTTTTGTATTTTTGCCCTTCTTACCAATGTCAGTGTGGCTTCTTCTGTAAATCCTTGGTTATAAGACTTCTGTTCAGCTAGTCTTACAGTGGGTTATTCCAGTTAAATGTTTTATAATTAAGTTATAATTCCAGTTTGGTCCTGGGAGGTGGTGAGTATAACTTCCACCTATTCCTCTGGCATCTTACATCTCTCCACAATGCTTTTTCTTTTTTCTTTTCAAGAGTGTTTAATATTAATAAGATGTTATTAATTAACCCTTTGTCTACCAGTTTTGCTACAAATGTATTTATTGTTTGTATGTTTTCTATTTTAGCTACTTTTTTTAAAAATTTCATTGTGTATTTCTTTTTTTTTTTTAAATTTTATT
>PVIW01019071.1:0-10283 GCA_004026585.1 Noctilio leporinus
GCGGGAAGCCGAGTCCTGGGGCCCACGGCCATCTGCGGCTGACTCCTACTCGTCCTTCAGGTCCCAACTCCCAGCTCACCTCCTCCAGGAGGCCCTCCAGGTTGGGCTCCCTGGTCATGAACTCCCACAACACCTTCCACTTTACTTCCCAACCACTGTCCGTGTGACAGCTTCCTTGTCTGGTACGTGTCATCTGCTCGGGCCTCAGGCTGACTTGGCACCAGCCCAGTGGGCACCTAGTGAAATGTGCTGGAGGAGGGACAGGAAATTGAACAAATTCGGCCCAGGAACGGCAGCTTTCTGGCGACCCACCCCACATACTTCCTGGAATATTCCGCATTTTCCCTGACATTTCTGGGGAGTTTTTTCTTTGAGTACCAGTTGTGTATTTCTCAGGTCACCGTGGGTAGAGGGGCATCGTTTTAGTGAATGAACAGCGGTTCCGTTTTGTAAACATCGCAGGAACTCAAGGCTTTCGTCCTGCCTAAATAACACAGGCATGTTAACACGTTACTCTCACGTTCAGGTTGCCTGTACTGTAAATAAACCCAGGTTGAAAAGTCACAGGGTGAAAATCTGAAGATAGAACAAGGTCGCTGCAGGACACGCTTGCTGCTGGTGGAAGCTTCCCCCTGGCTTGTGCTGGGGCCGGTCCCGTGGCCCCGTCTCGGGCAGGGCTTCCTCCCACAGACCTAGCTGTGTGGGCTCTCGGGCCCCTCGCTGGGGAGCTGGTGCCCCCACCGGAGAGCTGGTGCCCCCACTGGAGAGCTGGTGCCCCCGACGCTGGCTTCCCGCCAGTGGGTCGCCACCCTCTTGAAATCTTCCCGGAACCTCGGCCTGGACTCGGGTTTGGATTGTCCCCTTGATCCTCCTCTTTCCTGTGGTGGCCGTTAGGCACCCCTGGGGTGCACCTCATTTCCGGCTGCGTGCCAGGACCCCCGCTTTTGAGGCCACTTGCGAAAGGAGAGTCCAAGGCTCTGAGCCTTCGTGACTTGGGGAGAGAAGCCACGGTGGAGGGGTCTGCTGTCCCCAGGCGGCCACGGGCCGCTCAGCTTCCACGGGGGTGGTCACCAGCACGCCCGCATCCCCCTCTGGCCCTTGTCCCCTCCCTTGAACCCGGTGGCCTCTGCTGCTCTGTGTTACATGATTGGGTTCCCCCTTTTCAGGCGGGGTGGCCCCGAGGGCTCCCCAGGCTCCCTCTCGAGTTTCTGCCGCAGGCACGTTCGAGCCCGACCTTTGACCTTTGCTGGCCTCTGCCTGGCCTGGGGACAAACTCCTTCATCCCCCCAGTGTTACGCACAGGTGTGCATACTCTCACATACGTGTGGTTATGCATGCAACCCATATATCCACACGTGCACACACACATGCAGGGCTCTACCCACAATTATGCACACGCACACCCATGCCTTCCCCATACACACAGATGCACACATGATCGTGTTCACACTTGCAGCATGCATGCACAGACCCACGTTTGTTCACACTCGCACACCCACACGCCCCTTCGCCCCGCAGGCCCCTGTTCTCCTCTGCTGTCGAGGGTCTGGCCCCGGGGCCCCGTGTTTGCTTTGCCCGTGGGCCTCTGGACGGAGCTCACGGCCGCCGTCCGAGCCCAGAGCACAACTGTGGCTTTGAAGAGCCGGGCGAGGGTGGGCTTGGTAGCTGGTAGGTGGGCCTGCCGTGGTGAGTCTGGTCTCTTTGGGCTCTTCTCTTGGAAGAACCAGAGCAAAGGGCTGTGATGAGGGGTCTCCCCTTGGCCCGCCCTCCACCTCTGACTCCCCCATCCTGCCCCTGAGCACAGGCCAGCCCGGACCCCGTGCCCAGTCTGCTGAGGGCCCTGGGGGCAGCCCTAAGGGGCGGTTCCCTAAGAAGAGGCGGCACCTCTGTGCTCCTGAGGACCCTGCTGCCTCCCCTTGGTGCTCCGACCAATCCCCCTTGTGGTAGGGACACCTTCCCGTCCTCATGTGTCGGGACTCCTCTCAGGAACCCCTTTGCCACGAAAGACCCGTCCCCCCCCCCAGGGCCCTTTCCTCTCCCCCCTTCTGTTCTCGGCGCCAGTTCACCCTGAGCCCCTGGGGGTTCACCCTGCTGCAGGGGGGTCAGTCTCTACGTCTCCGACACTGAGTGTCTGATCCAATCAGGGGGCATTGGTGTGACCTGAGCGTCACCTCCGTCACCAGGTGCAAGCGGTCAACCCTCAGGGCATGTTTTCAGCTCGTTGGGTAATTCCTAGGCTAGAGCTACTTTCAAAATGGGGCGTCAGACAGTTTACTAGAGTCAGCGGGGAGGGTTCTCCCCTTCTTTCCAGGTGCTGCGTTTCCAAAGGTGGAACTCAGCGGAGCCCAGTGAGGGGCCACGTTTTTCTTTTGGGCAGTTGGGGGCGCTGACCTGGACGGAGGCCAGCGTGGGTCACCTGTCCCGTCCGCAGGCAGCGAGGGGACAGAAACCTCAGCAGAAAGGCGGTGTGTGTGTCAGCAGCCCCGGAACGTGGGGTGGGGCGGGTGTGGGGGTGTCACTGTGGGCTGCAGTGGGGGGGAAGAGGGTGGCTTGAAAGGATTTCGCTTTTCTTGTTCTGCCTAATAGTTCATTTTTATACCTCCCTCCGTCTCCCCGAGTTTCTCCGTTGCGTTTTCTCTCCTTTTCAGCCTCCCATCGAGAGCCGCCCTCTCCCCCGGCGCCTGCGTTCTGGGGGTTTTGGGGGCCCAGAGCTCAGTTTTCTTTAGGTTCTGGGCAGTTGCTTTTTGACCTCACTCTTTAAAGGTGTTGTTCTCCACGGTATTTGTTCCAAACTAAATTTCTCCTTCGATGCCTTCGCGGGGCTTCGCTCCTGGCTGGGGAACGAGGCTCCGTTTGCCGGAACAAACTGTGGCTTTTCCTTGGGCCGTAGCTGGTGCCGCCGCTCTGTGCTGGGGCCCCCCAGAGGGTGCGTGCGTGCCTGTGCACGTGTGTGTCTGTGTGTGCGTGTGTGTCTGTGTGCGCGCGTCATACCCTGCATGCTCCAGGACAAGGTCCTCTGTCCCAAGTGTCTTCCGCAAAGGGGGTGCCTCACGGGCCTTGCCAGCTGTCTCGCTGGATGGGGCACAGTCTCAGTCACTTCATTTTCCGCAACACAAGGAGTCGGAGAACAGGCTCTGCTTGGCCCCCTGGTGACCTCGGGTGCTGTCGGACGTCCCCTCAAGGAAACCAGGAGGGGAAGGCGTTGCACCACGATGTTATGGCTCCCAGAGGCCTCGCAGGGGCTGGGAAAACCGTCCCCGACTGGCTCATCTGTGAAGGTTTTAACTGGTTCTTCCCATTTCAGTGCTGGGGAGAGGTTTCCGGCCAACACGTCCTGCGGAGGGAGACCCAGAAAGCGTCCCGGCTGCGGGAACATCACGCGACACGTCTCTGCGGTCCCAGTCCCGCCGGGGACCAGTGTGGCGTTTGCGTGAAAGACAAGGGGGTGGGAGGAACGTTTCTAAAGTTAGTTGGATGTTGTTGCAGATGCTCTTAAGGTGGCGGGTCCAGCCTTGTAGGTCAGACAGACCTTTGATGATTCGGTTGCATTTCTGCAAATGCTGCGTTTGTGTTTCCCAAACCCTTGGCCTGAGGGGCAGGGACCCCTGTTTGAAAACTGGGGAGCATCACCTTGCGTGTGGGGCCACCTGCGTCGGCACGTGCACGGCCCCTCCAAGGGCCGTGGCGGTTTGAACAGATCCTGCGTGTTGTGCCGTGGGCGCAGGAGTGAAGACACGCTGTCCTTGTCCCCACGGTGCGTGTGTCCGGATGGGGGCACCTGCGTCTGAGCCCTGGCCCACCGCCGCCCCCTCCCCGTCTGGCCTGGACGTCCCTGGATGCGTGAGACTCGCCTTCTTTCTGTACCCGACTCCTCAGCTCTGCCTCCGGCCCGACGGGCTGTCCTCACAGCCCCTGCCGCCCCCACTCCGTCCGGTGCTGCCTGCGGCCGTTCCCCCCACCCCCCCAGGCAGCGGCCTCCAGGCTCAGCTGCCCTTGAGGTTGGAAGCTGGTGGTCCGCGTGCCCTGTCTTGCCTGTGGGGCTGGCCCGCTCTGTGCGGTTGTTACAGTTGATTTAAACCGGAACCTGCTGCCCACTTGAAAATGGGCCCCAAGCCAGGTTCTGGCTCCTCCGGGGAAACGGGGTGGGCAGTGCTGGGGTGGAATGTGGGCCGCTGTCCCCGTGAGGGCCCCTCCCCTGCGCCGCTGTCCTAGCAACGGTCCCCATTTGTCTCAGGACTTCGGTGAGTGCCGTTCCCATCATGGCAACACCATTCCGGTCCCTGCGAGAGCCATCAGAAGGGAAGATCATTGTTTTGCATGTGTCTCTCTTCCGAAGTGCGGAAGCGAAGGTGGGACTGAGAGGACGCGTCCCGGGGCCGTGACAGGAGTGCCGCCTGCGCCCGGAAGGGCAGAGCACTCTGCACCCGGGACCCGTGTGTCGGAGCCGACAGGCTACAGTTAAGATGCTTTTCATGCTTGACCTCCATGGGTTCGATGACCCCGTATCTGCTTCGGCCCTGGTTTTTCCCCTTCGGAAACCTGGAATTGTTTCTAGGAGCGTAGGGTCCGTGGTCGTCAGCGAGGCAGGCCTGTGCCCCACAGGCCTGGTCCCTACAGACCCCACAGCCTTTCCCACGCAGGGGACCCTGAGCCACTTCTCCTTCCCCGGCCCCAGTCCCCTCTGCGCCCATGAGCAGGGACCCCACCCCCCGATGAGCGTCTTTGTCGCTCCTGCCCCTGAGCTCCTTGTGGTCCTGGGAGGTGAACCCTCGAGCAGGTGGGGCATTGCTGGGCTCCGTTTTCCTGCCCACCATCCCTCGCCTGCTGGGAAGGCGAACTCCCTCTCAGCTGCCCGTCTGGCACCACCTGGGAGGTGGTAGGACCGACATGTCACCTGCGTCCGGCTCTTTGTAAACTACGTCCCGAGTCTGCTGCTGTCCCTCCTGGCCAGGGGTGCCCACCATGTCACCAAACGCGGCCACCTTTGCACCCCCGACACTGTTAGTTCACGCCCAGGTTTTGGCATCTGTCCCGCGTCTTCCGGAAACTTTGCCCCCTGCGCTCAGCCTCCAAGCGCTGTGTCCTCTCTGAAGTCCCCTGGCTGAACCTGTAGCAGCCGCGACAGACTAGGAACGTTTCCCTGCTAATTGCAGTGATTGTGCAGAAAGCTCCCACCCCCTCGGGGTCCCTTCAGACGCCCATCTGACCGGGTGTGTGCTTTTGTGTGTTTCAGAGACTTGAAGATAGAAAATTTGCTCCTAGACGAAGACAATAACATCAAGCTGATTGGTATGACATTTTTTTCTTTTCTCAGTCAGATGATCTGTTAAGTGTCGTGCTGTCAATCGCCTGTTCTTTGTTTCTGGATAACTGACTTAGAAAATGATTCCTGGTCTATTTTTAACCCCCAGACAATACTCCCTAGATCACTGCCTTTGCCTCCAATGTTTAACGATGGTTTTGAAGATGAAGTTTAATTTGAAAAGTAACGTAAACACACGTAGGGAGATGAAGGGCTGTCAAGTGACCGTAAAGGGCACCTCACCGCTCCAAACATTCGTTGGTCGCATGTTCTTTGGTTTATTCCATCTCATCTTGAATAATGGATCTGAGCTTCATAGGGGTTTTTTATTTGCACTAATCATGCACCTTCTTAAAAATAGCGGAAGCGGCCTGATTGGCAAGTGCTGCTTGTAGCTGAGCCGGGTCCGACTCGGTCTGCGGTGGGTGCCGGGCACCCCCGGGGCACGCGCCGCCCGTGAGGGGTCCCCCGAGTCAGTGGCGTGAAAGCGGCCTTCCCCGCGGGGAACGGGGAGAATCCGTGGGGCTTGGTGCCTTTCGCTTTTGTGCCCAAGAGGGAAATTTCCTTTGGCAAGTGCTGGACACTGTCTCAAGACGCTAAAACGTCATTCCGACGGCCACGCGGGGACAGGGAATCCCCGTCAGCCTCGGACCAGGAGCTGCGGCGACTCCGGCCCACCGCGGGGTCAGGAGGGACCTGGGACAGGCGGCGGTTATGACAAGAGTAGCCACGCAGAGCACAACGGCTTTTCCCCCAGAAGAATTCAAGGAATGTCCTCTTGGAAGAAACGTGAGCCATTCAGAGAATTTCCGTCTTATCAGATTGTTGGGCTCCTGCCCTGTGGTGTCCCCAGATTGGAATTCAGCAGCTTTCGACAGGCCTGTGACAGGCCCGTGACATGTCGTGACAGGCCCGTGACAGGCCCGGAGGCTGCGGGGCCTGGGGCTGGCTCTGCGGCAGGAATCCGAGCGGCCTGGTGAGACCGGCACACAAGAGGTTGGTTGGAGGTTCCGCAGAAGGCTGACCGGTACCCTGCCGCCAGAAAACATTGGGGTGGCAGGGACGGTGGCACCCCAACAGCGGCAGATGGTGAGCAAGCTGGCCTGAGCTTCAGTGTGGTCAAGCCGGAGGCTGGTGATGAGCCCAGTGTGTCCCCGGGCGGGTCCCCGGCCCCGTGCCGCAGTGTCTACACTGTCATTGCTCCCCTTTGCGCCCCCCACCTCCGTGCTGGCTGTGTCCCCAGGCCCCTCAGAGCCCTGGATGACCACGGGGAAAGCCAGACGTGCTGTGGCAGGAGCAGGGGTGAGAGGCGCTGTTCAGAAGGTTCTGGGAGAACCCGCGGGGGTCCTGGTGGGCGCGTCTCTACGGAGCTCGCACACAGGTGACACCCTGTCACCAAAGCGGAAGGAACAGGGGACCCAGACCAGAGCCCGTTCACTGCCTGCGGCGGGAGCAGGCCGGTGGCGGATGGAACCAGGCACTTTTCTTTGAAGGACTGTGCTTTTGGTTTCTTGCACTCTTTTGGAGATTTTAGTTTTTTCAGGGACAGTGTACGTTACCCTCATTCCGTGTTAGTTTTGGGTGTGGTGAGACTGTCACAGGCCTGGGACCATGGTATTCCAACGAGGCAATGATGTCACCCCTCCGCCGGGCGGCCCTGGGCTGGCACGCGGCCCAGCGTTTCTGCCGAGGGGCCCTGGGGTGGGAGCCACCAGAAACCCGACTTCCCGAAACGGGGGCCTGGGGGCGTGAGCCCGGGACCCCTCTGTGAGGACACGTCAGCGGCTGAAGCCAAGGGGCCTGCGCGGCACCCCAGACACCGCCTGCAGGTTGCGTGTCGTGAGCAGAACCCGCATTTCCTCACCGTTTCACCCGACTCCCTGGGTCACGGAGGTTTTCTCCTCCCCCAGTCGGGCAGTTCGGGTCGAATGTCTGTCTCTGCAGCCTGAAAGCCCTTGGAACACTTTGTTCAGAGAAACGGCCATCACCACTTTGCACAGCTGCCCTTTCTTTGAAATGTTTTGACTTTAATAAAGTTCCCGAAGCCTTGCTTCCAGTGAAGCGGGGAGCAGGATCTGATTTCCTCAGGGTTTTTCCTTCAGAAACAAAGCAGCTCAGCCTCGCCAGGTGAGCGTGGACTCCGCCCGGGAGAGCCGGACCTCGGGACGGCTCAGGTTTCCAACCCCGTGTCGGGGCCCTTTTTAAAATAAATTCCCGTAGCCGCGCTCCGAAGACCTGGGGACGCGGACCCGGATGTTCACCTGGGCCTCCCATCCTCCAGTCGCACGCACCCTAAGGATGGGCACACGTCTAAAATGTTAATAATCGCCCTTCGGTTATATCTCTGCAAAATACTTTAAGTTGACCCAAAGGATTAGGTCAGCCTAAGCCACTTAAAATACAGATTTTATCTTCACTCCTCCGCCCCTGGCCAATCTGCCTTCCCAAAGCTGTTTAAGATAAGGTGATGCTGTTCCCAGACTTTCCTGGGAGCCCCCCGGGGCATCTGGCCTCTTATCTCCCGGCTGGCTCCAGCTGTCAGGCTGCCCTTGTGGACCGAGGGGGGAATTTCCTTGTGTTGTTGGAGGGACCCCCCACTCTGCCTGCCCCCACACCAGGAATTCGGGAGTCAGTCTTTTGTTTTCACCTCGGACACCCAAGAGCTCAGTTTTCTGGGACTCCCGGGAGATGGGCTGCCTACGAAACTTGCCTGAGAACATGGCCCAGATAAAATAGCACCTTTGTTCCCATGTCTTCCCAGCCACCATGGTGGGCGCCCTGGAGGGACTGTGGCTTCATTCAACTTCCATCGGCTTGATTTGGAAGCCGAGAGTGTTTCAAGAGTCCAGAGCAAAGCTCAGTGTGGTTTTTCTTCTTAAAAAAGTATCCACGCCCCTCTGCCTCTCCCTCCAGGGCAGTGACCTTGGATGGGGGGCAGGGTGGGGGGCAGGCCCTGGGGTCCCTTTGACCAGAGAGCCCCACAGGGTGGGGGGCTGGGAGCTGGCGCCCGGGGCCACCTGCGGCAGGTGGGCTGGGGCCTGGGCAGGAAGCGGGGCCGTTTGGGGACGGGAACCATCACTGGACACTGGAGTTTGAAGGAGGCTCTCTGGTCCACCGGCTGAGCCGGACGCAGCGTGAGGGCGGGACACCAGCAGCTCCGGTCCCCGGTCGTCAGGGTTCAGGGTGAACGTGGCACCCCAGGCAGAAGGACCGGGCGCTTTGAGGGTGTTGGCGTCTTCGTTCCTCTCAGGAGCCGAAGTCACCAGGACGATGCCAGGGCCACCAGGTCCCTGCGTCTCGCCCTTGCGGGTCTCTGCGGCCAGCGGGCAGCATGGTCTGAGCTGCTGGGCACGTTGTTTGTGCTCAGATCCCCGTAGGTCCCCGCGTGCGTTTGGCGCGTTGCCTCATCGTGACGCCTGCTGGAAATGGGCTTCGGTTCCTTACGCTTCTAGCTGGAGCGGATTTTGCAGTGAGGCCGCGGGTCCAGGGCGGCAGCCGGGGGCCGGGTGGGCGCAGCCGGGTTTGCTCGGGGTGCTCAGTCGGGCGTTGGCCGGGGAGGCCGGTCCTCCCTGGTGCCTCACAGGAGCCCTCGGTCGCCCCTCTCCGCAGACTTCGGCCTGAGCAACTGCGCGGGGATCCTGGGCCACTCCGACCCCTTCAGCACGCAGTGCGGCAGCCCCGCCTACGCCGCGCCGGAGCTGCTGGCCAGGAAGAAGTACGGCCCCAAGATTGACGTCTGGTCCATGTGAGTAGCCGGCTGGGGGCCGAGGGCGGCCGCCTGAGGGGTGACGTCTGCGCGGTGTGAGCACGTGTTGGGTCACAGGCTCTGACACAGGGACTTCGTGATTCTGCGGCCCGGCTTCCCCTCCTGCTGGTCCTGCCCAGAGAGGCGTCTCCCAGACGTCGTCCAGGTGCCGGGACGCAGGGACATGACACCCTGGTCACAGCACACGCGTCGCTTTGCTGCTTAATATCCTCCTGGCGCTTCCCCCTCCGCGTCTGCGTGAGCTCAGCCCCTGTGCAGGGCGTGGGGCGCGGGTGCCCCTTCCCCACCCGGGCTCTGCTCCGCCCGCAGGCACGCTGGCCTCTGTCCTGCCCCTCCCAGCTGGGCAGGTGGCCTGTCCCGTCCCACGTTCCGCTGTAACCCGATGCCGCCCTGCGTCTCCGAGTCCCTCTGGCCGGGGGACGCAGGCTCCTCGCCCTCTCGTGTCCTCGCCAGCCCTGCCAGCTCACATGTTCCTGTTTGTAAGTCGTGCGTATCTGCGTCCTCGCCGCACCGGCCAGCTCGCCGGTGCCCAGCACACCCGTGGGGTCCTGGGTGGCCGTTGGGGCCGCCAGGTCCAGGCGCCTCGCAGTCCCCTCAGCACCGGCGTCAGTGGCACAGGGAGGAAATCTCGCTCCAGGGGAAAGGGCTTCAGACAGACAGACAGACAGTGGGGTCCTGGTTAAGGCACAGAAGTTGGCGACAGGGCTGACTGGAACCAAGGCTGCGCCGTTCACTGTTGCCAGAGCTCCTGCCTCCGTCCCTGTCCCTGCGCTGCGTGCGGTTGCGGAAAAGCGGGTTCTCTGCGCGCCTGGCGTCTGTCTGGCAGGCCCTGTCTGCCTGTCTGGCAGGGCCCGGTGTCTGTCTGGCAGGCCCTGTGTCGTTGACCTTCCGTGGTAACCCAGTGGGGCCGTGGCCCTCGATGAGCCCCGTCTGTGGAAGAGGAAACCCCGCGTACGAGGAAAGAACAGGACGTCCCCAGGTCACGGCTGTGAGGGGAGGAGCCGTGGTGTCCGGGGCCTCAGGGCGAAGGGCTGAATCGTGATCATAGCGAACGCGTCCTCGCTTGCTCGTGGCTTGTTGGAGGCCATGCTCCCTGCCCCCGCCCGCCACCCATCCTCCAGCTCACTCCAGTTCCTGCCCCTGCGCGCAGTTTCTTCCGCCAGAACTGTCCCCGTTCCCTCTTGATTTGTTGAAGGCAGTTCCCCTGGGCAGTCA
>PVIW01019072.1:0-10282 GCA_004026585.1 Noctilio leporinus
AAACTTTGGTACATTTACACAATGGAATTCTATATAGCAGAAAGAAAGAAGGAACTTGTACCCTTTGCAACAACATGGATGGAACTGGAGAGTATTATGCTTAGTGAAATAAGCTAGTCAGTGAAGGACAAATATCATATGATCTCACCCATTACGGGACAATAATGAGCAAAACTAACAACAAGCAAAACAGAACCAAATATATGGATACAATGAATAGGCCTTCAGTGGTCAGGGGGAAAGGGGTTGGGGGAGGGGTGAGGCAGAGGCAAGAAAGGGGAGCAGCTTAGATAAGAACCTAGTATAAAGGAACCATGGACATGGACAACAGGTGGGATTTACTTTCAGGGGAATGGGTGGGTGGGGAGGGGTCAGAGGAGAGCAAAAAGGGGATGGATGTAATACAACAACAATGAAAATAAAAAAAAATAAATTAAAAAAAGGGATGCTTTCAACATTTCACTGCTGAGTATATTTGCTATAAGTTATTGTGGATTTCCTTATCTGATTAAAGAAGTTCCCTCCTGTTATTAATTTGTTAAGAGGATTTACATAAATAGATATAACATTTTATCAAGTACTTTTTCTAATTTCAGTAAGGTAATTATATTTTTTTCCCAAAAATGTTAGAGTGGTGAATATATTATTTGCTTTCTAACCTTAAACCAATTTAGCATTAGTGAGATAAGCTCAACATAAAGTATTATATTTTTTCAATATTTTTGTTGCAAATATTTTGTTTAGCATTGATGCACCTATGTTTGCAATTGAGATTGGCTTTCAATTTTCCTTTCTTATACTGGCTTTGATCTTGCTCTGTGGTTTTTGTTAACTTCATAAAATGAGTGAGGAAATAATCCTTGTTTATTCTCTGGAATAGTTTTGGTGTCAGGTTGAGATTCTCTGATCTTTGAAAGTTTGATTTAAATTTCCTACTGCACCACCTGGGCTTGGTATTTTCTCTCTAGCAAGAATTTTACCCATAATATTTCTAATGGGTATGGGGATATTAAAGGGTACAAAGAATATAATAAGTCATATTTGTCTAGAAATGTATACATTTCATGTAACTCTTCAAATTATTGTCATAAGATATATAATATGTTTTTGCCATTTAATTGATACAGAATCTATAGTTTTGCCCCTCTTCTTGTTTCTACTCAATTTCATTTGTGGTTTCTGGCTTCTTTCCTCGATTAACCTTGCTGCAGATTTACAAAGAACTATCTTATGAACCCATTGCTTCTCTTCATTATAATTTCATTTCTTTTGAAATTATTCCTTTACATTTATAATTTCCTTCTATTTTGGAGATTTATTTTCTATTCCTTGGGCTGACTTAAGATAGATTTTTTGTTTATTCATGTTGAACTCTCTTTGTTTTTTAATGTAACACTTAAAGCTATAAATTCCATTCTCTGTGCACTTTTACTGGTGTATTACAAGTCTTAATATGCAATAGTTTATGGAATTTATTGGGGTGACATTGATTAATAAAATTAGACAGTTTTCAGGTATACAATTCTATAATACATCAGCTGTATATTGTCTTGTGTATTCACTACCCCAAATCAAGTCTCCTTTTAAAACTTGTACTATCCATTACAATGTATTTATATATTTTTAACTTTCTGAACATAGAGTTCTTCTAGTTATATTTCTGTCACTAATTTCCAATAATTACACTGTGGTCAGAGACTGTGATATATGTAATAGTAAGCTTCTGACATTTCTTGAAGTTTGCTTCATACACTACAGTATGGTCAGTTTTTATAAGTGTTCCGCGTACCCATTTGAGAAGAATGTGTATTCAGTAACTGTTGGGTGTGAAGTTTTGTTCAAGCTGATTTAATCAAACCTGTTTATTGTTTTATTCAAATCCACTGTATCCTCACTTTCTTTTTATTTGCTTAATTAAGCAATTACAGAGATAGTTGTGTTAAAAATCTTTCATTTTGATGGTAGATTATGAATTTCTCCTTGTAATTCTGTTACTTTTTTCATATGTTTTAAAGTTATGTTATATGAGCATAGAGTTCAACTTTTTATATCTGGTTGACAATTAAAACTTTTAGCAACATATTAAAGATCTTTATCACAAGCTATATTTCTTGTAGTAGTCTATTCTGTCTTATACTAATATAACTAAACCAATTTCTTCTGTATGATATTTTCCATGTGTCTCTCATTTTATCCTTTGGCTTTCAATCTCTCTGTAACTTTATATTAGGAGAAATTTTTATAATTGGCATAGAATTGAATGTTTTATCTATTTTAATATTTATCTTATAAATGGAGGGTTTTGTTTATTAACATCTATTCCGTTATACTGTTTGGATTAATTTCTAACATTTTATTATGTACTTTCTATTCTTTCTTTTCTGCTTTTGGGCTGAATGTGTTTTATTAATATTTTCTTTTTTCTTATTTGATTTTTTCCTTTCAGCTAATTTGGGTGTTGTACTAGCGAGGTCTACTGTTCTAGTGGATATCATATCTATTTTAATCAGCATCTTTAGAAGAAATAAATTATCAGTATGGTTACTCTCCTCACAACCAATAAAAAGATTTTAGAATAATTTGTTCTCAACTGTCCTTCCATCACATTACATTCCATCATTCCCAATACTTTCAATTGTTCTCTGTTATTTAATTAAAGTTCACAGATTATACTTTTTAAAAATACATTTAATGTTCATTTAAATTTACCCACATATTTACTTATATCTTTATTCATTACAGCTTTCTACATTACAGGCCTGCTAGCTGAGGTTTATCATTAAAGGTACCCTCAATGAGGGTCTGTCTCTCCATGGAACTCTTTCATTCTTTGTCTGAAAATGCATGTGTTTTGTCTATGTTCTTGAAAAAAATGGTTTTGTGGAAGAACGAATTCTAAAATAACAGGTATTTATTGTGAGTTTATTGAAAATATTATTCCACTGTGTCCTTCGTTCCATTGCTACTATTGAGCAGCCAGCCATCACCTAGTGGCTTTTGTTTGTTTGGCGGTTTTGTTGTTGTTGTTCTGTATAGAAATCTGCCTTTGCTCTGAAGCTGATTTTAAGATTTTTTTGTTTTTTTGGGTAATGTCCCACTTCATGTTGATGTGCCTATGTGAGAGTTTCATTATATTAATTCCATCTGAATTTTGTTGGGTTTTACATTTGATGTCTTTCAACAATTAAAGAAAATCTCATCCAGGATCACCTCAAAGATCACTTCATGCCCATTCTCTCTGTATCCTGCAGCTCTTATATTTACCTGAGATTTTTTTACTGCCCTCAGTGTCTGTTAACCATTTTCGTACGTTTCAGTGTTTAGACTTACTGTGCTGCAATTTGGATTACTTCTCTTTTATCATACAGTGGTTTATTCTCTTTCAGCTTTGTCTAAATTTGCTGTTTAATCCATTCAACAAGCTTTACGTTTTAAGTATACTCTCCATTTTGGGATCTTCTATTTGGCTATTATATAATTTTGCCAGCTAATCTTTATACCTTCTCTTTCTTTGCTCAAGTTTCAAGGCTTCTTTTTTATTTATTCATTTTTTTTAAGTTTTAGAATATATGAGAAATATTCTAAAGAAAACTTCCGATTTGTCAGTTTAAAACTGGTTTCTTTCTTCATGCCATAGATTAAGTTAACATAAAGTCCTAAAGGAAGGTATTAGCTTCTTTTTCCTGGAATTTTCCATTATTGTAGCACAGTAAAATCATTTTTGCTTTGCTAAAATACATAATAAAAGCTTTTCCACCCTGGCTGGTGTGGCTCAGGCCTTGGTGGTGTGGCTCAGTGGATTGGTGCCAGCCTGTGAACCCAAAGGTCCCTGGTTTGATTCCCTAGTCAGGGCACATAACCAGGTTGCAAACCAGGTCTCCAGCAAAATCCTTGGCTGGAGGCAGGTCAAAGGCAATGATACATTGATGTCTCTCTCCATCTCTGCCTTTATCCCTTCCTCTCTCTCTAAAAATAATAAAATCTTAAAATATTTTTTAAAAAATTTAAAGCTTTTTTCAGGCTTCTCTTTACAAAGAAAAGTCACCATTTTTATGTTATTTACTTCAATACATTTTTCTATTTCTTAGAGCTCATCATTCAACAAAAAGGTCCATACACTATTGCAGATTCTGGGCATATTTGAAGAACCTCTGAAGTTGTCTCCATTCCTGGCTCTGAAACAAGGCTGAATTTATACTTGAACTTAATGCTGAGTCAGGGTGGCCACTGTCACCTACTGGGTCTGTGAGAGCTTGTGTAGGTGTCTGGAAGGTGATTTCTGCCTACATTGATATATCATGCTTGAAAAGGATGATGTTACTTGTCTTAGTCTGTCCTAAACTAATGTCCGAGAAACTGCAGAGAATGAAAAGGCTCTTTCCCCTGCTGTGTGGGTCAGGAACACTCAAGCAAGAATTCTTTCTTTGTCCTTTAAATATGTCAAATATTGTTATTTGATGTTCTGCACATGAATTCCAATACCTGACATCTTAACAGGTTTAATTTTGCTATTTCTGCTGGCTCCTACACATGGTGACTTCCTTCCTTGTATATATTTTTTAACTTTTGACTAAAAATAATGTCCTTTGGAATATTATCTGTGGAACTCCTTTGAAGATTAGATTCTACTTATATTTCTCCAGTAGGGATTTGTATTCGTTTCTGCCAGTCATCAAGGGACACTTTCAACCCTAGACCAATTGTACTTTTAACTCACCTGGTGATCCACCTAGTACCCAGATTAAGGCAGGCAAATTTCCAGACTGTCCCTTTCTGTGCAAGCACATTTATTTCTTGTTCACCTTGTGGTGTTGCAAGTTCATGTGCAGTTTCCTAATAGCCCCCTCACCTTGGGTGGGTATGAAGCTTGAACATACCTGTCCCTCACATAAATAGAAGTTCAAGGTCTTCAAAATTCTGTAACACTGTGACATGAGAGCCAGCTTTGAATGTTGCTTAGTTCTTGCTCTCAACACATTTTTCAGTCTCTGGAGATTCCTTAATTTCATGTCACCTTAATGATGCATTTTAAAATGATTTTGAAATGTTTGCTTAAGCATTTTCATTTTAGCAAAAGGGTTTTCCATGTTATCATAAATACTAGACAGCTAGGAACAAAAGCTGATGATTCTCCACCTTCTTCTGCAGTCAGACATTTTGTTAGACCATTCCACTGAAACTACTTTTGTTGAGACCACCACTACCTTTCTTGTGGCTGAATCCTGTGGTCATTGTCAGGCATTGTCTTACTTGTACCTTTCTGCAGGATTTGGCACAACTGATCACTCCTTTTTATCCAGAAAGCCATTTACCTGGCTCTCAAGATACCCCACCTTTCTGGTTTTCCTTCTAGCTCACTGGCTTTCTTGGTCTTCTTGATTGAACTCATCTCCTCTTCTAGACCTCAAAATATTAAAATTCCAGAAACCTCAATTCTGAACCTTCTTCTCTCTTGGTGTTCTATTGTATCCAGCCCAACATTTTAAATCTATCTGTTAGCTGAAAACTACCAACTTTGTAATTTCACCCTACCTCTCAGGAACTCTAGAATTGCATTTAATTGCCTAATAGGTATCCCCCTTAGGTGTCCAGTGTCTGTGAGGCATTTCAATTCTACCATGTTTAGAACTTGTTCCTATCCCTTCAAAAAACTAGTCTTCCCCAATTCTTTCCTGTGTCTCTAAATGGCATCAGCATTTACCTTATTGCCAGGAATCCATTGATTTCTCTTTCCCTCACACCTCTTCCCCAATCTATCAGTGGGTCCTACTGGCTCTGTATGCAAAATTATCTTGACTCAGACCACTCCTGGCCTCCACTGTCCAAGTCAAAGCCAACATCTCCTGTTACCTGGACACTGATGACAGTCCCTAAGAATGCCCCCCCTCTTCTTCTATCCCCATCACCAATGCCACCATCACCATTACCACTACCACCTCTACTAATAAAACCTGTTCTCCTCCAGCTATAGATCTTTTAGAAAATATAAACCAAGTCACACCATTCTGCTCCTCAGAATTCTCATGCTTAGAATGGCTCCTTTACTCAGGCTGTTCCCTCTAACTGGAAAACTCTTTCATTTCTTTCTGGTGCTCACTCCTTCACATCATTTACTTTTTGTTCAAATATTCCCTCAGGGAAAAAGCATTCACTGACCACTCCATGGAAAACAGTCTTATTTTTAGTCTTTACCTCCTTGTCTCATAGTCTCATCAGTATGTGAAAGTATACAGTTTATTTTATGTTTCCTCTTTACTTTTTCCACTAAAATATAAACATCAGGGCAGAGCCTTTGTTTACCTTACTTATTATTCTATCCTCAGAATTGGGAACATGCTAGGGCTCATAATAAATGCTTACAAAATAATTTGAATTAAAGAATAAATTTCAATTAATCCTCACAACCAGTGAGATAGAAATGATCTTTCCAATCTTATAGATGAGAACACTGAGGCTCTGAGATGCTATACTTGACTATTGGTTACACCTCTTGTGTAAAAACCAAACCCAAATGTGTATGATTTTAGAGGCCACAGTATTTTTTTATTTTCCATTTTTCTAAACTTTCACTTTGAAATAATTTCAGTTACAAAAAACATTGCAAAAGTAATACAAAGAGTGCTCGTTTACCTTCATTCAGCTTTCCCAAAGGATAACATGTTATATAACCATAGTGCAATTATCCAAACCAGGAAGTTAATATTGATGTAGAATAGTAACTATTCATGTTTCACCAGTTGTCCCACAAATGTGTCCTGTCTCCAGAGTTTCTTCCAGCACCGAGGTTTCAGTCTTATCTTTCATGGCTGACACTTCAGAAGAGGGCTGCATTCCTATCACCCTTATATAGTTGGTGCAGAGTGCTGGGCACAGAGAAAGTTTTCCACAATAAAGCTGTGACTGTTGGGGAAGTAAATACATTTTGCTTTTAAAGTGTGAAAGGAAAATGGCTCCTGTTCTGTTTTGCTTAGTTTGGCAGATCTTGAAATGTTTATAAAAAAGAGTGAGAGCAGCTTGCTCAAGAAAGTTGAAAAAGGAGACTTCAAAAGGCTGGTTGAGATCATGGGACACCTTATGGCTCTTAAAGAGCGACAGAGCAGCACTGATGAGATGTTTGAGCCCTTGAAGCTGACCATTGACTTTCTGAAGACCTATGAACAAGAATTGCCAGAAACAGTGTTTAAGCAGCTGGAGGTCAGTGCAAAGTTTATGTTTTCTTAATAAAAGAAACAGAGGGAAAGTTTCAGGATTCCAGAGTAGGCTGAGATGGGTTTAAGTAAATGAAAAACAGGGCTTGGTGATGACCCAAGGTCCATGTTTTGGAACTCATGTGTAGTGTATATGTAGTGGCTAGCACATGCTTAAAACCCAATCAATATGAAACAATATAATATATAGGAGAATTAATGCATATAGGTGTTTGTTTGGCTTGTTTCCCAGAATTAGGGAGGAACCAACTTTTGGATTCAAAGAAAGAAAAACAAATCTGAGAAATGATAAGATGTTGTAAGAAGAAACATGGGATACAGGAAAAAATCCCAGCACTCTTGAACGTATAGAAATGGGAGAGGATCACCAGGTTAGATGTTAGGTCAAGAAGAATGGTATTGAATGAAGCAGGAGACAGTCAGAAGAGCAGGCCGCCAGGGAGTTCAGTCAAGGAAGTGGGATTGAGAATGGCCCAATGACTGGGACATTGTCCATGGCATGATTGCAGAGGTGAGGACATCTGGGTGCTGTTGAGCCTCAGGACTGTGGGGGACGGGGAGCACATGGGTATGACCACACTGAGTTCTCCTTTGCAGGAGCTGCCTGAGAAGTGGAACAACATAAAAAAGCTGGCCATGACTGTGAGGCAGCATGTGGCCCCACTGCAGGCAAATGAAGTGACCCTTCTCCGCCAGAGGTGCACAGCCTTTGAGGTGGAGCAGCAGCAGTTCTGGGAGCGATTCCACAAAGAGGCTCCCTTCAGGTATGTCCCCAAGTGGCTAAGCTGCCTTTTTCCTTTTCAACATGGCAATCTTTGAGTCACCAATGCTCTCTCCATTGAGTTTGTGTATTCTTTTAGGGTATGGGCTGTAGTCACTGGTCTTTCCTGTCATTGAGGTCCATAGGGGTTAGAACACAGTGCTAACAACAACAACAAAAAAAAACATGGGCCGAGTCCTATCATAGCTTGTGTAAGATGACCAAAATCCGGGCTAATACTTTGCCTTAAAAAAGTCTAGAGCCTTCTCTTTCTCTAGGTCTATAAAGGGATTTAATGTGGTAAAATTACTGGAGAGGTTTGGTTTTTTTTTTAAATGAACTTGACATATAACATTGGGTAAATTTAGGTATACAGTGTGTTACTTTGACACATTTAAATATTATAATATGATTGCCAATGTAATGATATTTATCACACAACATAATTATAGTATAATATTATTATCTATATTAATTATGCTATGCCATCAATCAGCTTCTATAGCTTATTGACTAGTCATTAAAAGATTACTCCCTTAAATATCATCACTTTTATTCCCACTCCCATTGCACGGTAACTTTCTGTGTTTTACGAGTTTAACTTTTTAAGAATCTACTTGTAAGTGATATCATATAGTGCTTATCTTTCTCAGACTTGTCTCATTTAGTATAATGTGCTAAAGGTCCATCCATATTGTTGCAAATGGAAGGATATCCCTATCTTTCATGGCTGAATAATATTTTGTTATGTATATATTTCACATCTTTTTATTTATTCCTTCACTGATGCGCATTTGGGTTGTTTCCATATCTTGGCTACTGTGACTAATGTTGCAATAAACATAAGAGTACTTATATCTCATTGAAATCCTGTTTTCATTTTCTTCGGTTATGTGCCCAGAAGTGGAATTGCTGGATTGTAAGGTAGGAAGATCTACTTGGACTTGTTTGAAGAAACTCCGTATTATTTCATATAGTGGTTAGAATGAAAATGACTAGGTTTTTACTAAACTGTTAGTATTTTAAGTTCTCACAGGCTCCTTTTGGTTTAAATAAATGGGTGATGGACTTTTAAATAATTTTGGAAGGCAATTTGGTAGTCTGAATGAAGGATTTGTAGTGAAAGGTTTACTTCAGGGGGTGCTTTCTCTACTTAGTATTGCTCAGACACCTCCCTCATTGTGATTAGGGCTCTTTCCATAAACAAAATAGCTATAGGTTAGACAACCCCACTCCCATGTACACACATGGTTCCTTTCCCAGAGGCTCCCTCCCTTGGTGAAGACATCTACTAGGGGCACTCCACATCCACTGCTCAGCTCCAAGGGCTCTGCCCTGGAGGACACACTGGTTCTGAATGGTCCTGTGTCTGCTGATACAGTGGGTACTCTCCTCTCATTTCAGCTTCAGGATCTGCTTTCTGTTTCCCTAATTGAGCTTCTTTCTGGCTGTCTTCTATAGGTTTGGATAGACACATTTGGAAGTATCCAAATTTGAAAATGTCCTATGTAAAGAGGAAGGAACTTATTCATTTTCAAGGGTTACTTACCCACAGAAATATAATATTGAGAGATAGAGGTTAACATGACAAATGAAATTAAACCCCCCACAACCTTATTGGAAGGAACTATAGTTTAATGATTAAGTATGTGGCCTTGGGATTCAGGCTGTATAGTATCTAATCTCAGCTCAACAACTGACTGTGTCTGTCAGGGACACTACTTCATATCTCTGCTTCAGTTTCCTCATCTGTTAAATGGGGCTAATAGTAATATTCACCTCATAAGGTTGCTGATAGGATTAAAGATATAATCTCCCCAAGTGCTTGGCACCTGACACAAGGATGCCCAATCATCCTAGCTTTCCTGGGGGTCTCCTGGGTTTAGCGCTGAAGGTCAAACATCTGGAGAAGCCCCCCAATTTCAGGCAAACTGGGACTGTTGATCACCCAGCCTGGCACACAGTAAGAACCTACCTAACCTTATTATTTATTTATCAAAAATTTATTGAGCAACTCCCAAACTCGTTCTATGAGGCCAATATTATTCTAATCCCAAAACCAGGGCAAGACACAACTAAGAAAGAAAGCTACAGGCCAATATCTCTAATGAACACAGATGCTAAAATTCTCAACAAAATATTGGCCAATCAGATTCAGCAGTATATTACAAAGATCATACACCATGATCAAGTGGGCTTCATCCCAGGGATGCAAGGATGGTACAACATTCGTAAATCAATCAATGTAATACACCACATCAACAAATTGAAAGATAAAAACCATATGATCATATCAATAGATGCTGAAAAAGCA
>PVIW01019073.1:0-10252 GCA_004026585.1 Noctilio leporinus
TCAGTGGATGATTGGATCAAAAAACTTTGGTCCATTTACACAATGGAATTCTATATAGCAGAAAGAAAGAAGGAACTTGTACCCTTTGCAACAACATGGATGGAACTGGAGAGTATTATGCTTAGTGAAATAAGCCAGTCAGTGAAGGACAAATATCATATGATCTCACCCATTACGGGACAATAATGAGCAAAACTAATGACAAGCAAAACAGAACCAAGTATATGAATACAGTGAATAGGCCTTCAGTGGTCAGGGGGAAAGGGGTTGGAGGGAGGGGCAAGGCGGGAGGCAGAGGCAAGAAAGGGGAGCAGCTTAGACAAGAACCTAGTATAAAGGAACCATGGACATGGACAACAGGTGGGATTGACTTTGGGGTGGGTGGGGAGGGGGACAGAGGGGAGCAAAAAGGGGATGGATGTAATAGAACAACAATAAAATTAAAAAAAAAAAAAAAAAAAAAAAAAAGGCATGTGTAGATTTTAAAAGCTCCTTGGGAGAAAGGTAAAGATTTCTTTAACAGGACACCAAAAAGGCTAACCCAAAAGGAAAGGATTAATTATTGGATAATAGTGAAATTAAGAATTTCTTTTTTCCCAGTTTTATTGAGATATGACTGACACATACCACTATGTGGTGATAGATATTAACTAAACTTATTGTGGTAGTCATTTTGTCATATATGGCAAATCTTTATGTTGTACAACTTGAATTTATATAGTTACAAATAGATTTTCTTGTAATGAGAACTTTTAAAATCTCTCTCAACAACTTTCAAATACATAATATAATATTGTTAATATAATCACCATGCTATATATTACATCCCCAGCACCTCTTTATCTTATAACTGGAAGTTTGTACTTTTTGACCACATTCATCCATTTCTCCCACCCCATACCCCCTGCCTCTGGTAACCACATTCTATTTTCTATTTCTATGAGGTTTTGTTTTGTTTTGTTTTTTAACCTTCACCTGAGGGCATGCTTATTGATTTTACAGAAGGAGGAAAGAAGGGAGATACAGGGAAAGAAACATTGATTTGAGAGACAAACATCAATCAGTTTCCTTCCATATGCACCCCAACCTGGGACCGAACTCACAGTCTAAGCATGTGCCCTGACCTGGAATCAAACCCTTTTGGTTTATGGGACAATACTCCAACCCAGTTACTCTGGGCAGGGCTCTATACATTTTTTTATTATTATTTTAACATGTAAAAGAAATAAAACAGTCTTTTCTGACATATCTCAGTATAATACCTTCAAGGTTCATCCAGGTTATCACAAATGGCAGGGTTCCCTTTTTACAGCTGAATATTCCATTGTGTGTGTGTGTGTAATATCTTCTTTATCCAGTCATCTGTCAACAGAGAGTGAAGTTGTTTTCCTGTCCTGCCTATTGTGAATAATGCTGCAATGAACATGAAAGTGCAGATATCTCCTCAAGATAGTGACTCTGTTTCCTTCAGATATATGTACCCAGAAGTGGAATTACTGAATCGTATGGTAGTTTTAATTTTTTTCCAAATATTCATGTTCACTTTATTTTTTAAGCATATTATATTGATTATGCTATTACAGTTGTCCTGTTTTTTGCCCTTTGCTCCCCTCCACCCGGCACCCACTTTCCCTCCAGCAACCCCACCACCCTTAGTTCAGGTCCATGGGCCATGCATATAAGTTCTTTGGCTTCACCTATTCCTATATTATTCTTAACATCCTCCTATTTTTTTTAATGATTTTATTTATTATTTTTCAGAGAGAGGGGAAGAGAGAGAGGCAGAGAGGGAAAGAGACATCAATGTATGGTTGCCTTTCACCTGCCTCCAGCTAAGGACCTGGCTGGAGACCTGGCTTGCAACCTAGTTATATGCCCTGGCTGGGGATCAAACCAGGGACTTTTGGGTTCACCAGCCGGCGCTTTTCCACTGAGCCACCAGCCAGGCCTATACATACCTTTTTCTTCTGTTTATTTTGTACCTACCAATTAAGCTTCTTAATCCCTGCACCATTTCTTCATTTATCCCCCTGCTCCCTCCCAGCTGATAACCCTCCTAAGATCTCCATATCTATGATTCTGATCCTATGCTGATTCTCTGCTTCATTTGTTTTTGTTTTTGTTTTTGTTTTTTAGGTTCTGTTGTGATAACTGTGAGTTTGTTGTCATTTTGATGTTGATAATTTTGATCCTCTTTTTTTTAATAGGTCCCTTTGACATTTCATATAATAAGGGCTTGGTGATGATGAACTCCTTTAGCTTTACCTTGTCTGGGAAGCACTTTATCTGCCTTTGATTCTAAATGACAGCTTTGTTAGATGGAGTAATCTTGCTTATAGGTCCTTGCTTTTCATCACCTTGAATACTTTTTGCCAGTCCCTTCTTGACTGCAAAGTTTCTTTTGAGAAATTTGCTGATAGTCTTATAGGAACCCCTTTGTAGGTAATTTCCTTCTTTTGCCTCTTTCAAGATTCTCTTTATCTTTAACCTTTAGCCTTTTATTTTATTTTATTTTATTTTTAATTTATTTTTATTCATTATTTTTTAGAGAGAAGGGCAGGGAGGGAGGAAGAAAGGACGAGAAACATCAATGTATGGTTGCCTTTCACCTGCCTCCAGCTAAGGACCTGGCTGGAGACCTGGCTTGCAACCTTGTTATGTGCCCTGGCTGGGAATCGAGCCAACCACCTTTGGGTTCGCAGGCTGGCACCAATCCACTGTGCCACCAGCCAGGCCTAGCCTTTTAATTATGAGGTGTCTGGGTGTGGTCCCCTTTGTGTCTAGCTTATTTAGGACTCTCTGTTCTTCCTGGACTTGTACATCTATTTCCTTTGCCAAATTTGGGGAGTTTTCCTTCATTATTATTTTTTTTAATTTATCCATTATTTTTAGAGAGAAGGGGAGGGAGGGAGGAAAAAAGGGAGAGAAACATCAATGTCTGGTTGCCTTTCACCTGCTTCCAGCCAAGGACCTTGCTGGAGACCTGGCTTGCAACCTGGTTATGTGCCCTGGCTGGGGAATCAAACCAGCAACTTTTGGGTTCGCAGGCCAGCACCAATCCACTCAGCCACACCAGCCAGGGTTCCTTCATTATTTTTTCACATACGTTTTCAATTTCTTGTTCTTCCTCTCTCCTTCTGGCACCCCTATGATTCAGGTGTTGGCACATTTAAATTTGTTCCAAAGGTTCCTAAGCTTCTCCTTGCTTTTTCAATTCTTGTTTCTTCATTCCGTACTAGTTGACTGTTTATTTCTTCCTTATGTTCCAACTCATTGATTTGAACCCTAGTTTTCTTCCCTTCATTATTGGTTTTGTGTATATTTTCATTTGTTTCACTTAGCATAGCCTTCACCTTTTCCCTTCAGCGTTTGCCATACTCAAGTACATCTGTCAAGTCTGTGAGCATCTTTAACATGAGTGTTTTGAACTTTGTGTCTGTTAGGTTATCTATCTCCTCATTGCTTAGTTCTCCCACCAGAACCTTAATCTTTAAAAAAAAAAAAAAAAAAAAAAAGATTTTATTGATTATTTTTAGAGAGAGAGGAAGAGAGAGAGGCAGAGATGGACAGAGACATCAATGTATGGTTGCCTTTCACCTACCTCCAGCTACAGACCTGGCTGGAGACCTGGCTTGCAACCTGGTTATGTGCCCTGGCTGGGAATCGAACCAGCTACCTTTGGGTTCTCAGGCTGGTGCCTTATCCACTGTGCCACCAGCCAGAGCCTAATCTTCTTCTTTTGGACCATACGTCTCTGTCTCTTCAACTTGACAGGCTCCTCTGTTGCCTTTATGTCTTAGGTAGAGCTGTTAACACCTGTTACATTGTAAGGGGTGGAGTCTTAGGCATTCACCAGTAAGGGGTGACCCGTTTCACCATGTTATGGCACTGTAATGTCAGGAAGGGGTCTGAAAGGGAACAATGCCACTTGCTCAGCACTCACCCCTTTTCCAGGCACTTCTCCCAATTTCCATATGGGACTGGCACCTCTCTAGTTGTTGCCCTGGCTGTGGTTCCCAGAGCAGGTGAGTCTGCAGATGTTCTACAACCATGGGGGACTCTAAACAAATGGACTCTGCTGAGAGACCAGCAGTTTCTTCCACCACCCAACCCCTGCTGCTTTTCACAGACAGAAGCAATAAGGGTTTATTTTCTCTAGCACTAGAACCATGAACTTCAAGGTTTGGTCTGGCGCTGGGTGTCCCTCCTACTTCTTTCAATGTATAACTGCACTTTCCACCAGCTAACCACAGCTGTTGCCGCCATTGCCATACCATATCCTTTTTGTCCTGACTCCACCCCTTCTACCTGTCTGGATGAGTATTTCTTCTTTATATCTTGGTTTATTGGACTTCCATGCAACTTGATTTTCTGGAGCTTCTGGTTGTCTCCAGTTTTTTTTGTTTTTTTGGGTTTTTTTTTTTTTTAAGATTTTATTTCATTATTTCTAGAAAGAGGGGAAGGGAGAGAGGCAGAGAGGGAAAGAGACATCAATGTATGGTTGCCTTTCACCTGACTCCAGCTACAGATCTGACTGGAGACCTGGCTTGCAACCTTGTTATGTGCCCTGGCTGGGGAATTGAACCTGCGACCTTTGGGTTCGCAGGCAGGCGCCTTACCCACTGTTACCAGCCAGGGCCATGTCTCCAGTTTTGAGGTAGTTGTATTCCTTCTTAGTTGTGGTGAGAGACACAGTATGTCTACTTATGCCTCCATCTTGGCTGGAAGTCTGGATGATAGCAATAGTTACATACAATTTGAGTATACTAATGCCATAAATTGTACACTTAAAATTATATTTATATATATATATATATATATATATATATATATATATATATATATATCACAATAAATATAGTCTAATTAATTAATTAAAGATAAGCAGACATTTCACCAAATAAGAATGAAAGAGGCCCTGGCTGGTGTGGCTCAGTGGATTGAGCCCCAGCCTTAGAATCAAAGGTTCACTGGCTCAATTCCCAGTCAGAGCACATGACAGAGTTGCCAACCAAGTACCTAGTTGGGGGCATGTGAGAGGCAACCTGTCAATATATCTTTCACAAACTGATGTTTCTCTCTCTTTCTCCCTCCCTCACCATCTCTCTAAAAATAAATACATAATATATTTTTTAAATTAAAGAATGAAAGAGAAGATATCCAAATTGCCAAAAAGCATATAAAAATGGTCAACCTCATAACCAGACAAATTTAAACCACAGTAAGAAATTTATACATGCCAACCAGAATGGCTGAAATTAAAAAGATTGTTAATAGCAAGTGGTGGGGAGAAACTGGAAGAATAGCTGAAACACTCGTCCATTACTGGTGGGAATGTACAATAGCACAACCCCTCTAGAAAACTCTAGCAGTGTCCTCTAATGCTGAGCACTGTTACCCAGAAATCCCACTCCTTCGATATAGACCCAACAGAAATGTGCACCAATGATATGTACTAGAATATTTATATCAGCACTATTCATTACAGTCCCAAATGTCTTATCAACAGGAGAGTGGGTACATACACTGAAATATATTTATAAAAGAAATTCTTACAGTAATAAAAATAAATCTGCAAAATTGGTGGATCTCACTAATGTAGTGTAGTGCAAAAGAAGCCAGATGCAAAGATGTACTGCATGATTCCATTTCTACACAGTTCAAGTTAGAAGTTAGAACAATTACCTTTGAGCTTAGAAGCAGCTGCTTGGGGGAGGGTACCCTGGTAAGACTCCTCCTCTTTTTAAAAATGTTTTTTCACTTTTTTTCTTAATACTTATTTTACTCTGGAATGCTATTTTTGTGAACTATATCACAGAAATGGTGTATTGCAGAACTCACTTTTGTGAAAGTTGTCTTAGAGATAGTGCCAAACCCATAGTAAAAAATGAATTTGGTTTTGCAGTCAGATTCTCCCCCCACCAATTATACAACTCAACTTTATTTTAATCTACTGGAACTACAACTTATTCTTATTGGAGTTTTCCATCCTAAATAGTAAATATTTATTTACTATATATATGTATATATATATATATAGATATAGATATAGATATAGATAGATAGATAGATAGATAGATAGATATATTTTTTTGCTGTGCACAGGTCTTCTTTCAATAACCTCTGTTTTTCCTCTACATGTGTTTTACAAGTTGAGGCCTTCAGAAATAACGGCACCTGCAGTGCTCAGCTGGTCCCCAGAGTAGAGATTATTATGTCTACTAAGTTGAGGTAAAAAATAAAAATCTCCCCTGGCTGGTGGCACAGTGGATAAGGCACCGGCCTGGGAACCCAAATGTCGCTGGTTCAATTCCCTAGCCAGGGCACATAACCAGGTTGCAAGCCAGGTTTCCAGCCAGGTCCTTAGTTGGAGGCAGGTGAAAGGCAACCATACGTTGATGTCTCTCTCCCTCTCTGTCTCTCCCTACCCCTCTCTCTAAAAATAATAAATAAAATCTTTTTTTTTAATCCCTGGATTTAAATCATTTTGTAAACTAGTATTGTAGCTTATTTTTGAACTTGTGGTTGGCTTCCTATGTGGTCCTGAACTAACCACTGAACTATTTAAGAGTCTGTTGAGGTAGAGATTGGGTATGTTCAAATTTCAATAATAAAGTTTACTATAGCATTAATACCTTTACCCAAGCATCCCCAATTTGGGGGCCTTCATACCTGAAAATGTATATTTCCACTATCTATTTGAAAGGAATCTCATCTAATGTACATGCTAATATGAGAATATATATTGCCTATGTACATGAATCATACAGTTTAGTAATTTATAAATTCCATCCCAAATTGGTCTTCATTCTCAGCATCTTTTCTAACCCAAAGATTGACTGATTTCTCAACACATCAATGACCAGTTGGTTGCTATTTAAAACATAAATTGCTAACAAAATCTATATATTACACCCCCACAAATAAGCACATATTTTGTAACAGTGAATAAGAAAGATAGCATGTATTCTATGTAATATATATCCACATTTTCTTACTTTTTTCTTCTTCCTTAACTGCATTTGATTTTTCTGAGCTATTGCAAGTAACATGATTTTTTCCATATTGTGAAATAATTCCAATCTAAGAAAATGTAGCCTGCAGTAATGCAGACATAAATAATATACAAAACTGTACCTTATTTAGTAAAATCTATTTATATCAAGATCATTTTAAAGCATTCATAAGTTAAAGTTAGTTCTTATCCATTTATCTACCCTATGTCTTTTGATTGGTGCATTTAATTCATTTACCTTTAAGGTTATTATTGATAGGTACTTATTCATTATCTATTTTTCCCTTTGTACCTGTATTTCTTCATCTTCTTAAAGCAGACCCTTTAGCATCTCTTGCAAAGCTAGTTTGGTGGAAATGTATTCTTTTAGCTTTCTTTTGTCTGGGAAGCTCCTTATTTCACCTTTCATTTTGAATGAGAGCCTTGCTGGGTAGACTATTCTTGGTTGCAGGCCTTTGTTTTTCATTGCTTGAAATATTTTTTGCCATTCCCTTCTGCTTGTCGTGTTTCTGTTGGGAAATCAGCTTATAACCTTATCAGAGCTGTGTCTCTCTTGCTGCTTTTAGGATTCTTTCCTTGTCTTTGAAATTTGCCATTTTCATTATAATGTGTCTTGGAATGGGCCTGTTTGGGTTCATCTTCCTTGGGACCCTCTGTGCTTCCTGAGCTTGCATGACTTTTTCTCTCAAGTTAAGAAAGTTTTCTGTCATTACTTTTTCAAACAGGTTTTCTATCTTTTGCTCCTCTTCTTCTCCTTCTAGTATCCCTATAATATGGATGTTATTATGTTTCATGTTGTCCTGCAGCTCTCTTAAAACCTCTTCATTCTTTTTCAGTCCTTTTTCATTTTGTTGCACTGCCTAGGAACTTTTTTCTACATTGACCTCCAGCTCGATGATCCAGTCCTCTGCTTTCTCTAGCCTGCTTTTGATTCCTTCTAATGTGTACTTCAATTCAGAAATTGTATTCTTCATTTCCTCCTGGTTCTTATTGATGGTTTCTATGTCCTTTTTAATGCTGATGTAGTTCTCAGAAAGTTCCTTGTAGATCCCCTGGAGTTGTTTATATTTTTCTTTGAACACACTGAGCTATTGAGCTTCTCTATCATCATTCTTTTGAATTCCATATCTGATAGGGTGCTTGCCTGTATTTCATTTCGCACTCTTCCTGGGGATTCCTCCTTTCGTTCCTTTGTCTCCCCATTTTAGGTGACTCTTGTTTGTTTCTGCTTCTTGGATTGGGCTGCTTAGACTTACTGTTTTAGTGGTGTGACCTTCTATGGTATAGAGGTGCACATTTTTTACTTCCTGGCTCTGTGCTTGGTGACAACGTCAGATTATGTCCCACTCTAGGCCTAGTCAGGTAGTTGGAGACTACCAGAGATCCACTGTCTTTGCCTCCTTTAGTTGTTAATCCAATCAGTCTGGGATTGGTGGTCAGTTTTAGGTTAGCTCTGGGCAGGGCAGATGAATTCAGTTGTTAATCCAATCAACCTGTGCCTCTGAGGTCAGGTTTAGGCACTTCAGGGTGGGTCGGATTAATTCCTATGGGTGGGGCTGTGGCTTCCCCTCAGGCTCCTGCCCTTTGGAGAAGAGTGGTCTGCTGACTGTATGGGGGATGGGTCAGCACTGGACTCTTGGGCTGTTCCCTCAACTCTCCCCCTAGAGCCACTGACCCAAATTTATCCTAAGTATCTCTAACCCACTCTGCCCTTTCTCTGCTGGGGCCCAGGGAAGGTGGGTGCCACTATATTTTGGTCCCTTTAAGAACTCAGTCTCTCTGTTAAACCAGCTAAATCTGGAGGGTTTTTGCTTTTCACAGATGGGTGCTGTTTTATTCTCAGCTTTGTTGCTGTAGACTGGAAGTCCAGTTCAGGGTTTAGCTCCCACCCTTCTCAGGTGGAACCCTCAGCTGCTGAGATGTTTCTCCCTCCCTTCAACTGCCACTGGTGGGAGCCCTGCCAGCCCTCTCACATCTCTGAACTTCCTACCAGTCAAGCTATGATGAAGCAGCCTCTTCTGTTCTGTCCGTGGTAATAAGGCTTCTCTCCAGTAGGTGTTCTGTTGGTTATTCTGGATGATTTCTCCCCAATTAAGTTGTAATTCCAGTGTGGTGTTGGGAGGAGATTGGTGTAGCTCCACTTACTCCTCCGCCATCTTGGTTCTCTCTATTCCACCTCTTGAGCTGGGGCTGGTGAACCATATGCATTCACTTTGTGATAATTCATCAAGCTGTACTCTTAGGATTGGTGAATTTTTCTGTTCATATATTACACTTCCATTTTTTTTAAGTTTATTTTTTAAAGTTCCTATTTATTAAAAAGTGCTGTACTTCATTTAAAACAAATTCTCCTAATTATCATCCTCACTTCCTCTTCAGGTACCATACAAAAATAATAAAAAGCAGAAAAGCTTTTAGTAGGTTTTCCATGTAATAACTCTTCTATGTGTACCTGTCAAAGATGCATGTATTCTTTGCAATTATGAAAAAAAGCTCTGTGGGTTTTGGAATGAATGGATAGAGGGGAAGAGTCAGTCTCCAAATCAACAAAATGGACAATGAGTAAAATGGGAAATGCCAAGCAGGAAAAGATGACACTGGCTATATTTTCTTTCTTTCTTTTTTTAATTTTTAAAAATTCATTATTTTTTGAGAGAAGGCCAGGGAGGGAGGAAGAAAGGGAGAGGAACATCAATGTATGTTTGCCTTTCACCTGCCTCCAGTTACAGGCCTGGCTGGAGACCTGGCTTGCAACCTGGTATGAGCCTTGGCTGGGAATCGAACCAGCAACCTTTGGGTTTGCAGGCCAACACTTATCCACTGAGCCACCAGTCAGGACCTATATTTCCTTTTGAATCTTTACTTTTACTTATGGGATGAAGGTCTTCATTCAATTAAAGAGATTTGAAGCTTGATAAAGAAGGTAGAGCCAGAAGAATCAACAGGTCAAGGAGCTGGTTCTTTGAAAAAATAAACAAAATTGACAAGCCCTTATCCAGACTCATCAAGAAAAAGAGAGAGAGGACCCAAATAAACACAATCAGAACTGAAAGAGGGGAAATCACAACTGATACCTCAGAAATACAAAAGATTGTAAGAAATTACTACAAACAACTCTATGACAAAAAATATGACAACCTGGATGAAATGGACACATTTCTGGAAAGGTATAATCTACCAAAACTGAACCCAGAAGAAGCAGAAAGCCTGAATAAGCCAATAACAACTAGTGAAATT
>PVIW01019074.1:0-10279 GCA_004026585.1 Noctilio leporinus
GTGCTGGAAACAGTCTAAGTGCCCATCAGTGGATGATTGGATCAAAAAACTTTGGTACATTTACACAATGGAATTCTATATAGCAGAAAGAAAGAAGGAACTTGTACCCTTTGCAACAACATGGATGGAACTGGAGAGTATTATGCTTAGTGAAATAAGCCAGTCAGTGAAGGACAAATATCATATGATCTCACCCATTCCAGGACAATAATGAGCAAAACTAACAACAAGCAAAACAGAACCAAGTATATGAATACAAGGAATAGGTCTTCAGTGGTCAGGGGAAAAGTGGTTGGGGGGAGGGGGGAGGGGGGAGGCAGAGGCAAGAAAGGGGATCAGTTTAGGCAAGAACCTAGTATAAAGGAATCATGGACATGGACAACAGGTGGGATTGACTTTGGGTGGGTGGGGAGGGAGACAGAGGGGAGCAAAAAGTGGATGGATGTAATACAACAACAATAAAATTAAAAGAAAAAAAAAGAAAGAAAGAAAACATGACTCACATAAATGCTTTCTTCAAGAGACCCATCTCAGAACAAAAGATTGATGACAGTTTGAAAGTGAAGGGATGGAAACATATATTTCAAGCAAGTGGATATGAAAAAAAGGCTGGGGTAGCAACAGTTATTTCAGACAAAATTGATTTTATAATGAAGCCCATAAAAAGAGACAAACAAGGACATTTCATATTATTTAAGGGAGCAATCCATCCAGAAGATATACCTCTTGTAAACATATATGCGCCCAACATAGGAGCTCCAATATATACAAAAAAAATCTTGGAGGAATTCAAGAAGGATATAGACAGCAACATGCTAATAGTAGGGGATTTTAATACCTCATTGCCAACAATGGACAGATCTTCCAAACAAAAAAACACCAAGGATATCATGCCATTAAACAACACTCTAGAGGAAATGGATCTAACTGATATATACAGAACTTTTCACTTCAGAGAAGCAAAGCACACATTTTTTTTCAAATGCACACAGAACTTTCACAAAGATAAACCTCACGGTAGGTCACAAGGCAAGCCTCCACAAATACAGGAAAATTGAAATCATGCCAAGCATCTTCTCAGATGGCTTGAAACTAGAAACCAACCTCAAGGGAAAAAAAATGCTAATTCATGGAGACTGGATAACATGCTATTAAAGAATAGGTAAACCATGAGATCAAAGATGAAATTAAAAAGTTTCTAGAAACAAATGACAATGAATACACAATAGCCCAAACCTTATGGGACATAGCAAAGACGGTCCTCACAGGGTAAGTTATAGCAATACAGGCCTACCTGAAAAAGATAGAAGAAGCTTATACAAACAACCTAACCATAAAGCTGCAAAAACTAGAAAAGCAACAACAAACAAAGCCCAGAGCAAGTAGAAGGAAGGAAATCATCAAGATTACAACAGAATTAAATAACTTAGAGACTCAAACTATGATTTGAAGAATCAATAAATCCAGGAGCTGGTTCTTTGAAAAACAAACAAAATTGACAAGCCTTGACAAGACAAGACTCATCAAGAAAAAGAGACGACCCAAATAAACAGAATCAGAGATGACAGAGGAGAAATCACAACTGATACACCAGAAATACAAAAAATTGTAAGAAATTACTACAAACAACTATATGACAAGAAATATGACAACCTGGATGAAATGGACACATTTCTGGAAATGTATAATCTACTAAAACTGAATCCAGAAGAAGCAGAAATCCTGAATAGGCCAATAACAATTAGTGAAATTGAAGAAGTCATCAAAAATTTCCCAAAGCACAAGAGCCCCTGACCAGATGGCTACACGGGTGAATCCTACAAAACATTTACAGAAGAACTAACTCCTATTTCTCTCAACCTATTCCAAAAACTCCAAGAAGACTCTCAAACTCTTCCTATAAGGCCAATCTTATTCTAATCCCAAAACCAGGTCAAGGCATAACTAAGATAGAAAACTATAGGCCAACATCTCTGATGAACATAGATGCTAAGATTCTCAACAAAATATTGGCCAACTGGATCCAGCAATACATTAAAAATATCATACACCATGATTATGTGGGTTTCATTCCAGGGATGCAAGGATGGTACAATATTCACAAGTCAATAAATGTAATACACCACATCAACAAAGTGAAAGACAAAAAACTTATGATTGTATGAATAGATGCTGAAAAAACATTTGGTAAAATTTTTATGACAAAAACCCTCAGCAAAATGAGAATAGATGGAGCATACCTCAACATCATAAAGGCCATATATGAGAAACCTGAAACCAACATCATACTCAACAGGCAAAAACTGAAAGTTTTCCCCTAAGATCAGGAATGAGACAAGCCTGTCCACTTTGTCCACTTCTGTTGAACATCATTTTGGAAGTTCTAGCCATAGCTGTCAGAGAAGAAAAAGGAATCAAAGGTATCCAAATTGGAAAAGAGGAAGTCATACTGTCATTATTTGCAGATGATATGATAGTGTACATACAAAACCCAATAGGCTCCACCAAAAACTTACTCAATCTAATAAGCAAATTTAGCAAAAAAGCTGGATATAAAGTCAATATCCAGAAATCAAAAGCATTTTTGTATGCTAATAATTAAACATCAGAGATAGAAGCTAGAAAAGAAATTCCATTTACCATAGCAACAAGAAAAATAAAGTACTTAGGAATAAACTTAATGAAGGAGATAAAAGACCTGTAATCAGAAATCTACAGAACATTGAAGAAAGAAATTAATGAAGATATAAATAAATGGAAGCATATATCATGTTCATGGATGGGAAGACTTATCATCATTAAAATGTACATACTATTGAAAGCAATCTATAGGTTCAATGCAATCCCGATTAAAATACTAATGACATACTTCACAGAAATAGAAAAAATACTTCAAAAATTTATATGGAGCCAAAAACAACCACGAACAGCCACAGCAATCTTGAGAAAGAAGAACAAGGTAGGAGGAATCACAATACTGGACATCAAACTATACTACAAGGCTATTGTCATCAACACTGCCTGGTTCTGACATAAAAATAGACATATAGATTCAATGGAACTGAATAGAGAACCCAGAAATAAACCCAGGACTCTATGGTCAATTAATATTTGACAAAGGAGGAAGGAACATAAAATGGAGTAAAGACAGTTTCTTTAACAATGGTGTTGGGAGAACTGGACAGCAACATGCAAAATAAATAAATAAATAAAACTAGACCACCAACTTACACCATACACCAGAATAAACTCAAGATGGATGAAGGACTTAAACATAAGTAGCACCACCATAAAGGTCCTAGAGAATAATATAGGCAGTAAAATTTTAGATATCCTATGCAGAAATATGTTTACTGATACTTCTCCAAGGGCAAAGGAAATAAAAGAACACATAAACAAATGGGACTATATCAAATTGAAAAGTTTCTGTTCAGCTAAAAAAAAAAACAACAACAACAACACCAGTAAAACTAAAAGGGAACCAACTGTATGGGAAAATATATTTGCCAATGATACCTCAGACAAGGGTTTGATCTCCAAAATATATAAAGAACTAATGCAACTCAACACCAGGGAGACAGACAGCCCAATTAAAAAATGGACAAAGGACCTGAACAGACAACTCACTAAAGGAGACATACAAAGGGCCCAAAGGCATATGAAAGAATGCTCAATATCACTAGTCATCAGAGAGATGCAAATTAAAACCACAATAAGAGACTACCTCACACCTGTCAGAATGGCCATCATCAACAAATCAACAAACAACAAGTGTTGGCAAGGATGTGGGGAAAAGGGAACCCTCGTGCACTGTTGGTGGGAATGCAGTCTGGTGCAATCACTATGGAAAACAGTATGGAGTTTCCTTAAAATACTAAAAATGGAACTGCCTTTTAATCCAGCAATTCTACTACTTGACTATACTTGAAGAACCCTGAAACACCAGTTCAGAAGTAGCTATGTACCCCTGTGTTCATAGCAGTGCTATTTACCATAGCCAAGTGCTGGAAACAGCCTAAATGTCCATCAGTGGATGATTGGATCAAAAAAATTTTGGTACATTTACACAATGGAATACTGCACAGCAGAAAGAAAGAAGGAACTCCTAACCTTTGCAACAACATGGATGAAACTAGAAAGTATTATGCTTAGTGAAATAAGCCAGTCAGTGAAAGACAAATACCATATGATCTCACCCATTCCAGGACAATAATGAACAAAACAAACAATAAGCAAAAGAGAACCAGCTACATGAATACAATGAATAGACCTTAAGTGGGCAGAGGGAATGTGGGAGGCAGAGGCAATGAAGGGGAGCAGTTTAGTTAAGGAACTAGCATGGAAGAACCATGGACATGGACAACAATAGGGATTGATTTTGGGGGGAGTGGGTGAGTGGGGAAGGGGACAGAAGGAAGGAAAAAGGGGATGGATATAATACAACAACAATAAAATTCAATTAAAAAAAATTCCCAACAAACCAAAGTCATGTACCACATGGTTTCACAGGTAAATTTTACCAAACATTTAAAGAACAACTAATACCTATCCTTCTCAAACTATTTCAAAAATTCAAGAGGGAGAACTTCCAGGCTCTTTTTACAAGGTCACCATTATCCTAATTCTAAAACTCAAAAAGATACTACAAAGAATAAAAATTATAAGTCACTATCACTGATGAACATTGATGCTAAAATCCTCAACAATATATCAGCAAACCAAATGCAATACCTTAAATAGATTAACACCAGAATCAAGTGGAATTTATTTAGGAGATTCAAGGTTAGTATAATATCTGCAAATCAATAAATATGTTTCACCACATAAACAACACGAAGGATAAAAACCACATGATCATATCAATAGGTGTAGAAAAAGAATTTGATAGAATCCAGTACTCATATATAGTTAAAAAAAAACTCTCAGCAAAGGAGCATAGAAGAAATACACAACAATGCAATAAATGCCATACATGGCAAACTTGTAGCCAACATCATACTCAACAGACAGAAATTAAAAAGGTCGGAAATGAAACAGGGATATCCACTTTTACCATTCTTTTTCAACATAGTAGTGGGAGTCCTAGTCACAGAAATAAAACAAGAATAAGAAATAAAAGGCTTCAAATTGAAAAGGAATAAATAAAACTTATTATTTGAAGCTGACATGTTACTGTGTATATGGAACCCTAAAGATTTTACCCCAAAAACCTACTAGAACTGATAAATGAATTAAATAGAGTAACAGTATATAAAATAAATATTTAAAATCAGTTGTATTTTTTTATGTTTATTTTATTTTATTTTTTTTAATTTTATTGTTGTTGTAATGACCTATCAGAAAGGAAAGCTAAAACTCAATTCCATTCACAATTGCATACAAAAATGATACCTTGGAATAAATTTAACCAATATAAAAGTCCTGTATTCAGAAATTATAAGATGCTGAAGAAGATACAAATAAGTGGAAGCATATACTGTGTTCATGGATAGATTAACATCATTAAGATGTCCATACTACCTAAAGCAATCTGTAGATTCTACCCAAGTCCTATCAGGATACCAATAATATATTTCACAAAACTAGATCAAATATTCCAAAAATTTATTTGGAACTACAAAAGACCCCAAATAGTCTCAGCAATCTTGAGGGGGAAAAAAACAAACAAACAAACAAACAAAAAAACACACCAAAATTGGAAAAATTACTCTACCTGGTATCAAACTATACTATAAGGCTGTAGTAATACAAGCTGCCTGATACTTGCATTAAAAAACAAAACAAAACAAAACATATAGATGACTGGGACAGAATATAAATCCCAGAAATAAACCCAAAACTTTATAGTTAGTTAATATTGACAAAGGAGATAAGAACACACAATGGGGCAAAGACAGTTTATCCGGTAAATGGTGTTGGGAAAACTGAACAGATATGTGCAAAAAAA
Organism: Noctilio leporinus; assembly: GCA_004026585.1. Classification (NCBI taxonomy): domain Eukaryota; kingdom Metazoa; phylum Chordata; class Mammalia; order Chiroptera; family Noctilionidae; genus Noctilio; species Noctilio leporinus. The sequence continues at coordinate 5,948 of PVIW01019074.1, forward strand.
TGAATCTAGATCACCTTTTTATACCATAGAAAAGAATAAACTCAAAATAGATTAAAAACTTAAATATAAGATTCAAACCCTTAAAAATCTTAGAAGAAAATGTAAGCAGTAAAATCTCTGATATTTCTTGTAGCAATATTTTTTCTGGCATATCTTCTCAGACAAGGGAAATAAAAGAAAAAAATAAACAAGACTACATCAAACTAAAAAATTTTATGCAGCAAAGGAAACCATCAACAACATGAAAAGACAACCCTCTGGATAGGAGAACATATTCATGAATGGTGCATCTAATAAGAGATTAATATCCAAAATATATAAAAAACTTAGAAAACTCAACATGAAAAAAAACAATCTAATTTAAAAAATAGGCAAAGGACATGAATAGACAGTTCTCCAAAGAGAACATACAAGTTACCAATCAGAAATCATCAGAGAAATGGAAATTAAAACTACAGTGAGATATAACCTCATACCTGTAAGAATAGCCATCATTAATAATTTACCAAAAAAGTGTTGGTGAGTTCTTGGAGAAAAGGGAACTCTAGTGCACTGTTGGTGGGAATGCAGGTTTGAGCAACCACTGTCCCGGGCTAGATAAAAAAGATGAAGGGATTAAGGAAAAAACTCATAGACACGGACAATAGTATGGTGATTACCAGAGGCAAAGGGGGTTGGGGGACATAGAGGATGACAGAGGGGGAATAAATGGTGATGGAAGGAGACTTGACTTTGGGTAGTGAGTGCCCAATACAATACACAAATGATATATTATAGAATTTTACACTTGAAGCCCATATAATTTTATTAACCAATGTCATCCTAATAAAGTCAATAAAAATAAAATAAAATGCTGGTTATTCATTTTTTAAAAAGCCTTAGTTTCAGAAAATAGGCTTAAATCCTAGTTCTACCTTGTATAATATTATATATAAATATTGTATATAAATTGTCATTATTTCTAAAAGACTTAATTTTTTTTATTCATGAAACTATTAAGTAACATTTATCCCCAAACACTATTAAAATAAATACAATAGTCTATTTTAAGTTCTTAGCATAGTCTCTGGCACATATTAGACACATAATAAATAGTAGTCCCCTTCCCCATCTTATTTCCTACCTCTGGAGGTATAAAGCATAAAAAGAAAGTTATCTGTTCAAATGCACTACATCTTAACATTTTGATAATTTAAGAGGTAAATAGAATTGTATAAAAATTCCTTCTGGATGAAATTTCCACCTTGTGTTTCTTTCCGGATGGCCACCCTCCACATTTAAGATTGGATAAGTATCCTTTGGCTTTCAACTAAGCCCTTGTTTGGGAGTTGGCCTAAGTCCAGTCTTTTTGTGGCAGATTATATATTACCTTATAGCAAATATTTATTTAGTTTCCATGACCTCCCTGAGAAGAATATCTTCTTTTTTTTTTTTTTTGTCTTTTGATTTTGGACTTGGAAGGGAGCAGAAGTAAAAGTGTGTCAATTGAAAGTTGAGATTTGCCTCTCCAGAAACTTCTAACCTTGGTCACCATGACAGACATCTGCCTTTGGATAGCCATAGCCCATGACCTGCCAATTTTCCGCTTGTAGCAGGGCCATTCCAGCTGATCTGAAGATGCATGAGACAGAAGTAAATGTGTATTATTCACTGTACATCCCTGAGTTGATTTGTGATTGTTTACTCAGCAGTAATACAATAACTGACTAATATATGTAGCTTATAAAATATTACTTAACATCAGCTAAGCAACTTGTGAGAGAGTTTTCCTCTCTCATAAGAAATAGGTGCATGAAGATAAACTCCTGGCTTAGTGACACATCATGACTTTGATTGAAGTAGTGAGCTTATGACCATGAGATGAAGGCTAAGAAAATCACACATACCAGCTGGGAATCACTGACCTACTACCACCACCATCTTGCTTCATTTCTTGTAAAGTGACAAGAATAAATCCTATCTGTTTAAATCACAATTTGTTTGGCATCTCTATTATATGCAGCTGAATGCATACTACATAACACATGTCAACATTGGAACCTAAAATGACTTAACTCTAAGGTTTTCACTTTTATAACATAAGCTAACATGTTTGACAATTCCAATTATTTTTGATTACTGACCAGATGTTATGCATTATATTGCTATTTGTAACTTCACTGGTTTATTCAGTCAGCATAATCTACTAATTCAGTGGATATCCAAGCATTTAACATGTCCTTTCAGAGAACTATGTATAGCCTCCATAACCATGCTGATGGGTACAGAGCTTCATTTCTTCATAGAATCTCCCTTAAAATATTCCATGTGTAGGAAAAGTTACTTCTTGAACCTTTTAATTTGTCCATCTTCCATGACTTCTCATTACCTTTCCTGTCTCCTTACCACATCTGGGCCAAAGAAATATAAAAGTGAGATCTTGATGCAAAAGGGAAGAGGTGGTGAGATTAAGTCCTTTCCTTTGATTCGTCATTTCAGAGATAAACTGGTGTCACTAAAAACACAGATGCCAAAGAGAGAATTCCAGAATTTAGGTTCTAGTTCTACTACTTCCTAGTAGTGGGAATATGTGTAGGTTGTTTACCTTTTTACCTCCACTTTCTCATAGGCTGACCAGGGATAGTCATAGTACTTATCTCATGGTATCTTTAAAGTTGCATTGTTAATCCACTATCTAGTGGTAAATTATTATTTTTTAATTGAATCCCCTTTGGAAAAAAATCAGAATACACATGGAAAGTGTTTTCAAAGGCAAGGATCCAAGGTTCATATCCATATCCTCTATGAATTTGGAAATGCTTGAGCAGCTTTGAGGACTGATAGAACAGGACTACTAGACATCCGTTTGCATGAAACCTTCCTAGGAACCTTAGTAGAAGGTCAATGACTTGGTATCTTGCTAATTACTCTGCTTGACCAGGGTAATTCTTCAGAATTATGACTGTAAATCTTTGGGAAAATGAAGCCTAACCTTAATTAACTAACCAGTATTTAAGGTGGAATAAACATATCCCAGAAACAGAATGATTCAGGATACATAAATGTTGTATGTGGATAATAGCTGCATAGGAGGGAAAATTTTTTATTATAGCAATGTATGTGTTGTTTGACTTCATTTATAGTTCCAGAGACCAAAGGGAGAAATCACTGACTTCAGATAACTGTGGGTTTGAGTCCTGGCTACAATAGCTATGCATAGAATCTGATTTTAGAAGACTGTTGTTAATTCCTAATGAAAAATACTTCTTTCCTACATCCTTGAAATTTTAACAAATATTCTTCCTTCAAGCCTAGAATTTTATGTGAACTCCCAGTGTGTCTATTTTAGTTCCTTTTGATATCTTACCTCTTTCTTCCATAGTGTTTGTTTGGGATTATAGAGTCACAATTAAACTTCTGGACATTTCCTTCTTGAGTTTTAGATTTATTGAAATCTTGACATTTAAAAAATCTTTACCCAAAGTCCTTAGCATATACAGGGGTGGACAAAAGTAGGTTTATAATTGTGAGTATGCAAAACACAGTTTATTCTTCTTTTATTTATTAATTATTATATTATTTTCCATATAAACTGTAAAGCTACTTCTGCCCACCCTTGTATATGACCATATCCAAATTTCTCTTTTCTGAGAATCACTGCTTCTAAGTGTCCAAGTAGTTTTCATTTACTGAAAGTAGTTCTTAGAGGCCAAATTGGGGCTTTAAGTTTTCTCATTTTTGAGACTAGTGACCTCTAAAGTATTGGTATATGTGAGAACTTTTAGTTCAGGTTCTTGAAGAAATAGGATTTTTGGTGAAAAAATTGGAGGGAAATGGGCAGAATAATAGAAGACTAATCAACCCCTACTCCAACCTTCCATCAAATAAGATTGAGTTGAATGAACTATATAGCCCTACCAGAAAGCAGAGTTCAACAATGACTGTGTAAGACTCTGAGTGGGGACACTCAAGAGACTATGTGATAAAATGAAGTACAGAGTGGGAAAGGGATGCTATCTTTTTTTTTTTTTTTTAATTTTATTGTTGTTGTATTACATCCATCCCTTTTTTACTCCCTTCTGTCCCCCTCCCCACCCACCCTTTCCCCCCAAAGTCAATCCCACCTGTTGTCCATGTCCATGGTTCCTTTATATTAGGTTCTTGTCTAAGCTGCTCCCCTTCTTTGCCTCTGCCTCCCCCCTCCCCTCAACCCCTTTCCCCCTGACCACTGCAGGCCTATTCCTTGTATTCATACACTTGGTTCTGTTTTGCTTGTTGTTAGTTTTGCTCATTATTGTCCCGTAATGGGTGAGAACATATGATACCTGTCCTTCACTGACTGGCTTATTTCAC
>PVIW01019075.1:0-10277 GCA_004026585.1 Noctilio leporinus
TTTCCCCCTGACCACTGAAGGCCTATTCACTGTATTCATATATTTGGTTCTGTTTTGCTTGTTGTTAGTTTTGTTCATTATTGTCCTGTAATGGGTGAGATCATATGGTATTTGTCCTTCACTGACTGGCTTATTTCACTAAACATAATACTCTCCAGGACACTATGGTCAACTAATATTTCACAAAGGGGGAAAGAACATCAAATGGAGTAAAAACAGTCTCTTTAACAAATGGTGTTGGGAGAACTGGACAGAAACATGTAAAAACATAAAACTAGATCACCAACTTACACCATACACCAGAATAAACTCAAGATGGATAAAGGATTTAAATATAAGCAGTGCCACCATAAAGGCCCTAGAGAAAAATATAGGCAGCAAACTTTCGGATATCCTACGCAGAAATATGTTTACTGATACTTCACTAAGGGCAAAGGAAATAAAAGAACAAATCAACAAATGGGACTATATCAAATTGAAAAGTTTCTGTTCAGCTAAAGAAAATATCGGCAAAATTCAAAGGGAACCAACTGTGTGGGGAAACATAATTGCCAATGATACCTCAGACAAGGGCCTGATCTCCAAAATATATAAAGAACTAATGTGACTCAACACCAGGGAGACAGACAGCCCAATTAAAAAATGGGCAAAGGACCTGAATAGACAACTCACTGAGGAAGATATACAAAGGGCCCAGAGGCATATGAAAGAATGCTCAACATCACTAGTCATCAAAGAGATGCAAATGAAAACCACAATAAGATACCACCTCACACCTGTCAGAATGGCAATCATCAACGAATCAACAGAAAACAAGTGTTGGCGAGGATGCGGGGCAAAGGGAACCCTCATACACTGTTGGTGGGAATGCAGGCTGGTGCAGCCACTGTGGAAAACACTAGGGGGTTTCCTTAAAAAGCTAAAAATGGAACTGCCTTTTGATCCAGCAATTCCACTTGGACTAACCCAAAGAATCCTGAAACACCAATTCATAAGAACCTATGCACACCTATGTTCATAGTAGCACTATTTACAATAGCCAAGTGCTGGAAACAGCGTAAGTGTCCATCAGTGGATGATTGGATCAAAAAACTTTGGTACATTTACACAATGGAATTCTATATAGCAACATGGATCGAACTGGAGTGTATTTATTTTTTTATATTCCATTAGGAAACTAAGGGTATATAAAGCTAATAACAATTCCTATCCTTAACATAAAGAGCTCCAAGGATCAATAAAAAAAATAATTTCTGCCCAGCTGGTGTGGCTCAGTGGATTGGCATCAGCCTGCAAACCCAAAAGTTGCTGGTGCAATTCCCAGCTAGGGCACATAATCAGGTTGCAAGCCAGGTCTCCAGCCAGGTCCTTAGCTGGAGGCAGGTGAAAGGCAAACATACATTGATGTTTCTCTCCCTCTCTTCCCCTCTCTCTGGAAATAATAAATAAAATCTTAGAAAAAAAAAGAAAATAATTTCTTACACAGAGGAATGTAGACAAACTGAGCATAGAAGAGGAGGGATGGAAGGCTTTACAATAAATACATTTTTCTGAGTCATGTGAATTATCACACATTCAACAATTTATAAACTTAAAAAATTTTAGAAGGTAACTCTTTTTAATTTAAATAACATTTCCTTTTAACTTTTAGTTATCAAATAATATTACTATTTTCAACTAAGTAGATCACTATTGATTTCAGGCTATTTTAGAATTATAGATAAAATATAAATATGTGGTTTGTACTTACTAACAGGTTAAGTCATCAACAGGGAACAGTCTTTTGAAACACTACCAAGTAGCTTTCCTTACAATGTGATTTCATTTTTCCCTTTTCTCTCTACCGTACTGATTATGGACTCAGCAAAAGCACTTGACTTGACCAGCTAGTTTCTTGGAACCTAGTGTTCAATCATATCCTACAGAACCTACAGCAACTTTATCAATCATCACAGTAAGAGAAAATTCCCAGTTCAGAGGTGAAAGGACCTGGGCATCTCCAGTCATGATCTTCCAACCAACCAGCCCAGACATGGTTCATAGGGATGAACAGACCCCTGAGTGCATGGAAGCTGGCAAACCAACCCTTTGCCATGGATGAGGAGGGGAATAACAAGCAGGTTTCTGCCCGGTGGGAGAGTTTACTCCCTCTGTCTGCTGTCCCTCTGGCCCCAGCAGAGCCACTCTGACCCAGACCTTAGCAGCCTGCCCGGTCTTTTCCAGTAGCTAGTGAGTGAGTGTCCAAGCCAGGAAAAGATCAGAGCTAGCCATGAAGCAGCAGGTGCTGGAAATCTGTGTTAATCTCAGGAAGTCTAACTCTCCAAACCCTGCAGGATTGACAAAGGATAGTCATTGGCCTAGCACAGTGCCTGTGTCCCTGTCACTCAGATTTCTCCATCTCCACATTGATCTTCAGGCCTCAGCATCTGGGTCAGGAGCCTTACCAACCACACAGCCATTCTGAGAACTTGGTCCCTCAGACTGGAGTTGAGTCTCTGCTGAAAAATCTCACCTGCCTGTTTGGAGCTCTGCCCTGTGCTGGGTTCTGATGGCTGTGAAGGACAGACAACATATGGGGCTGGTGTGAGGATCAGTTGTGATAAACTCAAATGACTGACATAAGGCATCATTGCGGGCAGGAATCACCTGACCTGGTCACAATGATAATGCTGCTGCTTTTGCCCCCTCAGCCTATTTCCATGTCTTACATTCAGCCTGGGTGGGCTCCACTGAAACCTGCAGCATCTGCTGTCCTTGTCCCTTACTTCACAACAGCCCCGGTTTTCAAAACTATCCTTCCCTTGGCTGCTCCCTCCCCAGTTATGTGCCCTGGCTCTGTCCACTGTCCCTTGGAGCCCTCTGCAAATCCTCAGCACACACACAGAAACAGCATGGATTCAGCTGTTCCTCGCCCCTGCTTTAGTGCCACCTGGAAAATCAACAGTCACCTGGACCAGGAGAAGCTGTGGGCCCACAGTGAGGAGGTGAAGGGTGGAGCAGAGCCTGTGGGTGAAAACGCTACCCTCTCTTCATGGGTGTGACTCACATACCAGCAGATGCTCGCAGCACACAGCCAGGCCCCAGCAACTTCTGCTGCATCCCTAAGGCAACCAGGCCTACTGTCCAGTAAGTTATAGAACAGTGGGCAGGTTGAGGAGAGAGTTCTGGTGGCCACAAGGAAGACCCTGGGGTGGGGAAGGGGAGGAGACCACGGCTGCCTCCTGGACTCTGGATGGCACAGTGTCCACCTGAAATCATGGTGGTGGGCAGAGGTGGGGACACCTTCTCAGAGCAAAAACCATGGAAACAGTGGGAAACACATGGGGACTGTCTAAAGGGAAGCTCATCTCAGGAGTGAAGATCTGATGGTGACAGATGTGGCCTGTCAGAAGGTGCTAGAGAGTAACAGCCCATCTCCCTCTGGAGGGGAAATGCCAACAGAGTTAACACAGAAGTGTGTTCCATGTCTCTTAGATTCACAGAAGTTTCAGTTACATTAAGGTGATAACTTTCCCATGAAACTGGTAAAGATTTTTAAAATAACCTGTTTAGGGAAGAGTGTAATGGGCATCATCTTATAAACTTCTGGTCAAAGTGCAATGAGGTGTAAGTTTTTGGAAGCACCCCAGAAATGTAAAGCTTTCTAAAGATCACTCAACTAAAAGTTTTAGGAATTTGTTCAAAACACTTATTTCCCAAGGACATAGCATATTCTAAAATACAGTACATGAAAATATGTTAAATGCTGACCCACCCAAGTTTATCTACTATTCTGTTTGAGACCCAAGCATTCATTTTGGTTGACAGAACCCGGTATTCCCATATGCCAAAATTATAAACATTATTTTGAAATAGTATGTACCATAGTTTTCCTTAAAAATAAGTAAGCATTTTTCTCAATCTAAGAATCAATACTGCATCCAAGTGTTCCTTACAAACTGGGTGTGAGCCACACATGTGCTTAACATGCACAGGCAGTTCTACCTCTACAGGGAGCTCAGTCTTCTCCACCCACTGCCTGCATCTCCACCTCAAGGAGGCAGACACCTGTGGGGACCCAGGTGCACAGCTCAAGCTGATTTTCCTGGCACGGTCAGCACCTCCAGTGTGGCACTGGGACAGCTCCAGTTCACACACAGATGCTACAGAGTTCAAAGAGCAGCTGGGTCCCCCTGAGGGCTACAGCATGACTTGGGCATGTTTCATCACTATCATGCTTCAATCACCATGCTTGGACCTGCTAGACTGGAAATCCCAGAGAACAAGGTCATCTCTCGGTCTGTTTTTAGGCACTGGTACAATTGTTATACATGGCAGAAGTGAGTCCACGCAGACTTAGCTTTGGTGAACTTCCATCAGGCCAGTGTGGACATAGAGATTACTGAGACTCGTCTCATAATTCCTTCTAGGGAGCTAGAAACACACATATAAACTTTAAAACACAGAAAATAGCTAAGTGTGCAATCCCAATGTACTTAATTTATGTTTTAACAACTCTCAGGGTGAAACATACTTCTAAGTAACAGGAAGGTTATCCAAGTCATTAAGACACACTGATTCTCAGGTATGTGGTGATGTAGCTGATACATGCTTTTTATAAGGAGTAGCAGACCTTTGTTTCAGAAATACCATCTCATCTGAAAAACAAATTAAAAAAATTAAATCACGTGACAATAATTAAGATGCCCAGATAACACCTGTGCAAAATATGTATATGACTCATTCTATGAGCAAAGCACTTAACCTGCAACTTTGTTTCCTCAAATATAAACTGAAAAGCCACCATCAGAGTCAGTGGAGAAAATCAACATACAATATGTTACAAGCAATGTGTTTTATTGACATGGATAACCGGTGTGAATCTGTCTGCTGGTTCTGTGGTCCCAAATTTCTCTGCTATCACTTCTCTCCTGAGAACCGGAGTCCCTTCCAGTTGCCAGCTGACTCCTTCTAGTGGATGTTTTCAGTCTCCATCAAGGCCTGCCCTGGACCAACCCCTAAGCTGGGGTTACCACTCTTCCCCCATCCCTGGCTCTACAGGGTATCGAGCCCAGCAGCCTGTCCTCAGCCCTTCCTCAGCCCAAGAGCTCACTGATGCATGCTGACATCTATCTGTAAGGTCTCAATGTTCCTACCATGGGGCTCACCTGGCTGATTCCCTTTAGACTTCTTCGTGCAAAGGCAGCAGGTGCCACAACAAGACTCTTCTCAGAGCTCAGCACCTGAGAGAAAAGAGTCTGTGTGTTTGTGAAGGTTTTACAAGGAAGTTCTAGAAAATAGGTTTTCCAATTGTTATGTATGTTCCAATCACTTTCTAGATGTGTCTGTAAAATTGTTACAGATCTCACATTTGAAAACTCGGTGGTGAGTACCTGTTATTCACTATAATCAGATACAGAAATGCTGGAGAAACTACTAGGAGTCAGTAGGTGGGTAACGTCCAGAGTGGTTGTGACGCTCATCTGCAAGTTCTTCAGACACCCCTCACAGTGGGGACCCAGGGCTGAGTCCCCCCACCCCCGAATCACTGGCTTTAGTGGGTGGCCAGTCACCAAGAGACAATAGAGGGAGAGAGGCTGCTTGGTGACTCTAGGCCACATCAGAAAGGGAGCACCTGTTCCTGGTTCCATGGGCCACACAATCGGGGCTGAAGCCACAGAGGCCTTGGCCAACAACATGGTCCTAGTGCCCAGCCCCAGGTTCTGATCTTCTGAGATGGGGCAGCAGCCCCCAGAGCCAGCTCCAAATTTCTGACCCCCACAAGTGGAATCAAATTATGTGGCTGTCCTTGGCACCACCAAATGTGGGTAACCCGTTATGCAGCTTTCATAATCTGAGCCATCATCTAAAAGAACAGGATGCAGCAACATCTGCTAAATAAAAATAAGTACCAGGCAGCACAGTAAGGAAAAGTGGATGGTCTGAAATGTCTGCTGTGGGGAATGCAAGAGGCAGGGACCAGGGACAGAAATCAGTAGCTACAGCAACCGAGCCTGCTGAGGCCAAAACAAAGCCTCCCTCCTGAAGCTCCTTTCCTCCCAGTACATTCCTCCTTCCAGAAAGTCCTTTGTGCTCCGGTGTCTTTGAACATAGGAGCTCTAGAGGCAGGTGCTGGCATCCTCCCTGGTAGGGACTTTTGCTCCAGGAAAGCTCAGATACCCACAGGCTGAGTGTGAAAGCCAGTGCATCATCCCTGGGAACCTGACACAGGCACATGGGCTGAACCTTCTGTCATAACATAGAAGACCTCATCCCCCAGGGTTCTCTCTTCTCTCTACATCTGCTAAGGACTGCCCTTCTTGCTGGTGTCACTGCTCTCCAGCAATCCCCAGACCAGGTCTTCTTAGGGTGCCATTTCCCTCATCACTTTTGCACACGCTCCCTGACCTCTGTGCTGACTGTAAAGTTCCCTGGCACAGGGCAGTCTTGCTGATTAATTTCTAAGTCAACAACTAGGGTGATTATTACACTCTTGGGGATGATTCCATTTTTGTCCCCTTGGACCACCTTCATATAATATATAGAGTATAGAACCACCTAAGCTAACTTCCAAATTGGAAATTCCTAGAAGAAATGATGAAAAGTTCACAGGCACTGGCCTGTGAACCCAACGGTCACTGGTTTGATTCCCAGCCAGGGCACAAGAAACATGTTGCAAGCCAGGTCTCCAGCCAGGTCCGTACCTGGAGGACGGTGAAAGGCAACCATACATTGATGTCTCCCTACCTCTCTGTCTCTCTCCCTTCCTCTCTCTCTAAAGTAATAAATAAAATCTTTAAAAAAGGATAATAAACTTTCTAACCTAAATTATTTAGTGTAATAAACATTAGTTTATTAATAGATGCAAATATTGCACCCCACCAATGAGATAGAAATCTATAAAAGTTTTCATTATGTTTAGTTAATCCTGTTTTGTAGTCTTTCATTCTTGAGTTTGCAATTTTCCACTGATGTTCAAAACAAATGCAATGTGTCTCTAAGAAATGAGTTAACTGGATCAAAGATGGTGACAGAGTAGAGAGCAATGCTGATGGTGTTCTTGAGTACCAGAGCAGCTGGAGGACAGGATAGGGAGCACAAGACATCTTCAGGTACCTAAGAATTGGAGTGGCCAGCATCTGGTCTCAGGGAAGCACAGCCCAGAGGCAGTGGAGACCTATAGGAGAGCAGGTGAGGGGGTTCTGGATCTACAGCCTCGTGGGCCAAGGTCGGCTCTGGGCAGTGAAGCCAGTTCCAGGCTCCCTGGTGACTAGAAATCTGAACAGTGAAGTGTGGCCCTAAGGGCAAACACTGTAGGGAATTGAACTCCTGCAGGGGAGGGACTGTGTGAGAGACTCTCTCTGGCAACAGGGAGAAGGAAGTTCCTCACTGGGCCAGAGGAGGAGGAGAAGAGTCCAGCGGGGAGCAGGAGAGGGGGAGCAGGGAAGTGCACTGGCCAGGGCAGTGAGAGGGCCAAAAACTGTGCTGCTGGGCCACCAGGGAAACAGCAGCTTGAAGCCCCTGTGAGGGGGGAGGCCCAGCCCTGTGCACACACACAGGTCCCCAGGCTCCTGCAGAAACTCCAAACTGCTAGCCGGGAGCTTGTAGCTGGGGCAACTGACCTGCCCATTGCTGGGGACAAAGGCCGCAGACACGCAGGGAAAGGCACATCTCAGAGGTGGCATAAAGGACTCCTCAGAGAGCTCGTCAGCTTGGAGGATTGGCTCTCATCCAGGGGAGCTGGGCAGTGTTGGCAGACCCCAGGTACTGTTGGTGGACAGGAGCTGAGGGGGCATGGCCAGTCATCACAGGAACCAGCGAGGTTGCAGGCTGCCCTGCAGGGATGCCAGGTGCACATAACAGGCAGGAACCACCACCAGGAGTTGGAGGGGACACCCTAAAACCGAGCTAGGCTACTGAAGACCAATCCTACCTGGGAGCTGACACTCAGAATCAGCCTTGACTGTGACAATCAGAGGCTCTGCCACTTGAAGACCAGCTAGACTATGGACTGCAGAGACCTGACCAAGAAAAAGAGGCAGCCTCAGGAAATGGATTGCTGCTAATCTCAAGCACCTGAGTTACATCAAGAGCTACATGAACTATTAATCCCCAACATATCCTTTTCAAAAGTTACTTCTCACATATTTTTAATCCCCACCCCCCGACTCAATCCACCTAATACCCAAGATGTTCCCCATACTCTTGATTTAAAGTCTACTCACTTTCTGGCTACAACACGTTCCCAGTCTTCAATCTAATTATTCCTCCCTCCCCCAGCCACCTAAAACCTTTCTTTATTCTTCTCTTCTTTTCCTCCTTTTTTCCCTTTTCTTTTCTTTTTCTTTTTCTTTTTCTTTCTTTCTTTCTTTCTTTCTTTCTTTCTTTCTTTCTTTCTTTCTTTCTTTCTTTCTTTCTTTCTTTCTTTCTTTTTTTTTTTTTTCCTGCTAAAAGCCTTCAGGTTTTGGCTCCATCTGGACCAATCAGGGATTAAGGGTGAACAGCCATCTAAACCCTTTCTTCTTATTATTATCATTTTTTATTTCTTTTATTCCTTTTATTTTCTTCTTCTTCTTCTTCTTCTTCTTCTTCTTCTTCTTCTTCTTCTTCTTCTTCTTCTTCTTCCTCTTCTTTTTTTCTTTTCCTTTTTTTACTGCTAAAAGCCCACAGGTCCAGAATACAACCAGGAAGCCCAAATAAAGGACACACCAAGAACAACAAGTGGAGAAAATCTGGGAGATTGAAACATTGAACTCCACAAATCTCCTATCACAGAAGGGTGCTCAACTAAGGCAAAGAAGCAAAGTATGTTAATGCAAGGAAAAAACAAGACAAAACAAAACAAAAAAAGCAAGCAAGAACAGACATCCAAAATGGGGGAAAAAAGAATCAGTCCATCACCAAAAGGAAAGGAAGAAACCCTAGAAAGACCATAAAATGAAACAGAAGCACCTGAAATATCAGATAAGGAATTCAAAACAATGATGATAGAGAAGCTCAATGAGCTCAGCCACATCAAAGAAAACTATAAACAACTCCAGGAGAATTACAAAGAACTCCAGGGAAGTTACAAGGAACTTACTGAAAGCTATAACAGCATGAAAAAGGACATAGAAACTATCAATAAGTGCCAGGAGGAAATTAAGAATACACTTTCTGAATTGAAGAATACAGTACAAGGAATCAACAGTAGGCTGGAGGAAGTAGAGGACCAGATCAGTGAGTTGGAGGATAATGTAGACAAATACTCCAAGACAGTACAACAGAATAAAAAAATTAAAAGACTGAACAGGATTGAAGAGGGTTTAAGAGAGCTGCAGGACAACATGAAATGTAACAACATCCATATCAAGGGATACCAGAAGGACAAGAGAAACAAGGAATGGAAAACCTGTTCAAAAATTAATGATAGAAAATTTCCCTAATATGATCAGTGAAAACATGAACCAAGAACAGGAAGCACAGAGGGTCCCAATGGAGATCAACCCAAACAGACCAACACCAAGGCACATTATTATTAAAATGGATAATTTCAAAGAGAAAGAGAGAATCCTAAAAGCATCAAGAGACATAGGACAAACAACATACAAAGGGGCTCCAATAAGGCTATCAAATGATTACTCAACAGAAACAATTCAAGCCAGAAGGGAATGGCAAAAAGTATTTCAAATCATGGTAAACAAAGGCCTGCAACCAAGAATACTCTACCCAGCAAGGCTCTCATTCAAGATAGAAGGAGAAATAAGGAGTTTCCTAGACAAAAATAATAATAATAATAATAATAATAATAATAAACACTAAAACAATACATCTCTACCAAACCAGCAATGCAAGAACTGCTAAAGGGTCTGCTTTAAAAATAAATAAATAAATAAAATGAAGAAACAGAGAAAGCCAAAGAGGAATACAGATCCAAAGGGAGAAAATGGCAATGAATAAGTATCAATCAATAATAACCTTAAATGTAAATGGATTAAATGCACCAATCAAAAGACATAGGGTAGCCGAATGGATAAGACAACATGACCCACATATACGCTGTCTTCAAGAGACCCACCTTAGAACAAAAGATCAACACAGATTGAGAGTGAAGGGATGAAAAACTATATATCAAGCAAATGGACATGAAAAAAAAGCTGGAGTAGCAATACTGATTTCAGATAAAATAGATTTTACAATGAAGGACATAAAAAGGGACAAAGATGGACATTTCATAATACTTAAGGGAACAATCCATCAAGAAGAAATAACTCTGATAAACATATACACACCCAACATAGGAGCTCCGAAATATATAA
>PVIW01019076.1:0-10276 GCA_004026585.1 Noctilio leporinus
AAGAGCCACCTAAAATGGGAAGACAAGGGAATGTCTTCCCTTGTCAGCAAATGGAAAGAAGGAATCCCCAGGAAGAGTGCAAAATGAAATAGAGGCAAGCACACTCTCAGACATGGAACTCAAAATAATGATGATAGAGAAGCTCAATGAGCTCAGCGAGCTCAAAGAAAACTACAAACAACTCCAGGGGAACAATGAAGAACTCCAGGAAAGCTACAAAGAACTTACTGAGAACTACACCAGCATTAAAATGGACCTAGAAACCATCAACAAGAGCCAGGAGGAAGTGAAGAATACAATTTCTGAATTGAAGAACACAGTAGAAGGAATCAAAAGCAGGCTGGAGCAAGCAGAGGATCAGATCAGTGAGCTGGAGGTCAATGTAGAAAAAAATTCCCAGTCAGTGCAACAAAATGAAAAAAGACTGAAAAAGAATGAAGAGGTTTTAAGAGAGCTGCAGGACAACATGAAACATAATAATATCTGTATCATAGGGATACCAGGAGAAGAGGAGGAGCAAGGAACAGAAAACCTCTTTGAGAAAGTAATGATAGACAACTTTCCTAACTTGAGGAGAGAAAATGTCATGCAAACTCAGGAAGCACAGAGGGTCCCAAGGAAGATGAACCCAAACAGGCTCAGTCCAAGACACATCATAATGAAAATGGCAAATTTCAAAGACAAAGAGAGAATCCTAAAAGCAGCAAGAGAGAAACAGCTAATAACATACAAGGGGGATCCAATAAGATTATCAACTGATTTCTCAACAGAAACACAACAAGCTAGAAGAGAATGGCAAACAATACTTCAAGCAATGAAAAGCAAAGGCCTTCAACCAAGAATACTCTACCCAGCAAGGCTCTCATTCAAAATGGAGGGTGAAATAAGGAGCTTCCCAGACAAAAGAAATCTAAAAGAATACATCTCCACCAAACCAGCATTGCAAGAGATGCTAAAGGGTCTGCTTTAAGAAGATGAAGAAACAGACAGGAACACAGGTACAAAGGTAAACCGATTAAATGCACCAATCAAAAGACATAGGGCAGCTGAATGGATAAGAACCAACTTTAACTTATGAATGCTTTAAAGTGACCTTGTTATAAATAGATTTTACGAAATAAGGTACCATTTTGTATATTACTTGTATCTGCATTACTGCAGGTTAAGTTTTCTTGGATGGGAATCATTTCACAATATGGGAAAATCAGGTTACTTGCAATAACTCAGAAAAATCGAATGCAGTTAAGGAAGAAGAAAAAGTAAGAAAATGTGGATGTATATTACATAGAAGACATGCTATCTTTCTTATTCACTGTTATAAAATATGTGCTTATTTGTGGGTGTGTAATATATAGATTTTGTTAGCAATTTTATTTATTTATTTATTTTTTCAATGTATGGTTGCTTTTCACCTGCCTCCAGCCACAGACTGACTGAAGACCTGGTTTGCAACCTTGTTATATGCCCTGGCTGGGGAATCGAACCTGTGACCTTTGGGGCAATTTATGTTTTAAATAGCAACCAACTGGTCATGGGTGTGTTGTGAAATCAGTCAATCTTTAGGTAAGAAAAGATGCTGAGAATGAAGACCAATTTGGATGGAAGTTGCAAACTACTAAACTATATGATTCGTGTACACAGACAATCTATATTCTCATATTAGCATGTAAATTAGATGAGATTCCTTTCAAATAGATCATGGAAATACACATTTCCAGTTATGAAGGCCCCCAAACTGGGGATGCTTGGGAAAAGGAATGAATGCTACAGTAAACTTTATTATTGAAATGTGGACATACCTAATCTCTACCTCAACAGACTCTTAAATAGTTCAGTGGTTAGTTTAGGACCACATAGGAAGTCAACCACAAGTTCAAAACATAGCTACAATACTATTCTACAAAATTATTTAAATCCTAGGGATTTTTATTTTTCACCTCAACTTGGTAGACATAATAATTTCTACTCTGGGGACCAGCTGAGCACTGCAAGTGCCATCATTTTTTTTAAGGCTTCAACTTGTAAGACACATGTACAGGAAAAACAGAGGGTATTGAAAGAAGTAAGACCTGTGCACAGCCTAAATAAATAAATAAATAACTCTACTATTTAAGATGGAAAACTCCAAAAAGAATGAGTTGTAGTTCCAGTAGCTTAAAATGAAGTTGAGTTGCATTATTGGAGTGGGGAGGATCTGACTCAAAAACCAAATTCATTTTTTTACTATGGGTTTGGCACTGTCTCTAGGCAACTTTCACAAAAGTGAGTTCTGCAATACACCATTTCTGTGATATATTTCACAAAAATAGCATTCCAGAGTAAAATAAGTATTAAAGAAGAAAAAATCTGCTTAATTGCTTAATTTCGCTACAATATGTCTAAAACACTATCATTTAACATGTAATAATTATGTAAGCTATTGGCATATTTAAAATTTTTGTATTAACTCTTCAAAATCCAGTATGTACATATTTAAAGTACGGACTTTAAATATGTGTAAAAATACGTATGTGTATAAATGCATTTTTGCATGTGTTTGGTAATGTTGCAATTCATGTTACTTAAAAGAGTAATTCTTTAAACAAATGAATTAATGTAGGCATTTGAAATAATGAAAAGAAAACTTTGCGTTAATATGTTTTGAGAAGCTGACAGAAGGCAGTAATTAAATGGTGAAATGTCTGTTTGTGAAAGGGAAAAAAAAAAAAGTACACGTTGTTGGTTACAGAATAGACAGTGGGATGTTAAGAAGAACAAAGGAAATGGAGAAGCCAAAGAACTTATATGCATGACTCATGGACATGAACTAAGGAAGGCATTGCTGGAGGAAATAGGGTACTGGATGGAGGAGGGCAAAGAGGGGAAAATTGGGACAACTGTAATAGCAAAATAAATTTTAAAATAATTTTAAAAAATTGCAGATATCTCATGCAGCAAAATTTTCACCAAAATATCTCCCAAGGCAAGGGAAATAAAGGAACAAATAAACAAATAGGTCTACATCAAACTGAAAAGTTTCTGCTCAGCCAAAGAAAACATGGAGAAATTAAAATGGGAATCAATCATACGGAAAAACATATTTGCAAATGAAACCTCAGACAAGGATTTGATCTCCAAAATATATAAAGAGCTAATACGACTCAATACCAGGGAAACAAACAACCCAGTTAGAAAATGGGCAAAGGACCTGAACAAACACTTCTCCAAGGAAGACATACAAAGGGCCCACAGGCACATGAAAAAATGCTCAACATCACTAGCCATCGGAGAGATGCAAATTAAAACTACCATAAGATACCACCTCACACCTGTCAGAATGGCCATCATCAACAACTCAACAAACAACAAATACTGGTGAGAATGCGGAGAAAAGGGAACCAAGGTGCACTGCTGGTGGGAATGCAGACTGGTGAAGCCACTATGGAAGAGAGTATGGAATTTTCTCAAAAAACTAAGAATAGAACTGCCTTATGACCCAGTGATTCCACTGCTAGGAATATATCCAAAGAATCCTGAAACACCAATTCAGAAGAACCTATGCACCCCTATGTTCATAGCAGCGCTGTTTACAATGGCCAAGCACTGGAAACAACCTAAGTAGCATTCAGGGGATGAATGGATCAAAAAGCATTGGTACATTTATACAATGGAGTTCTACACAGCAGAAAGAAAGAGAGAACTCCTACCATTTGTGATAGCATGGATGGAACTGGAGAGAATCATGCTTCATGAGATAAGCCAGGCAGCAAAAATTAAATACCACATGTTCTCACTTAATATAGGAGACTAATAAACAAACAAGCAAACAAAATAGAACCAAAGACATGAATACAGGGAACACACTTTCAGTGTGTAGAGGGGAGGGTGTGGGGTTGAGGGAGAAGGAGGCAAGAAAGGGGAATAGTTTAGTCAAGGAACTAGCATGGATGACCCATGGACACAAGCAACACACGGGATTGACTGGAGGCAAGGTAAGGAGGGTGGGGAAGGGGAGAGCAGAGGGGGGAAATAAGATGAATGTAATATAACAATAATTTAAAAAACCCAAAATTTAATTTTGTAAAAAAAAAAAAAAAAAAAAGGATAGCTGGGAACTTCTGGTCAAGATGGCAGCATAAGTAAACATGGTTCACCTCCTCATACAACCACATCAAATTAAATGTAGAACAACCATTACTCAGAACCATTGGAAATGGAGTTGAATGAAGTCCAACTACTACAAAATTTAAGAAACCACATCTATCCATACTAATATGAGGGGCAGAGGGGCGGAACAGGCTGGTCCCATATCCCTGTGTGGTGGATAAAAATTCAGGAGGGATATATCAGGAGCAAGGAGACCCAGCCCCACACCAGGACCCCCAACCTGGGTTCCAGTGTCAGAGAGATAAGTCCTCACAACTTCTGGCTGCAAAAACCAGCAGGGATTGAGCGACTAGAAGAAAGTACTGGAGTCCCAAGCAGCTGCTCTTAAAGAACCCACACATGGACTTACTTAGACTCACTCCCTCTGAGCCCCAGCACTGGGGGAGCAGCTTGAAAGGCACCAGTGGTATACAGGGAGGAACTGAACCATCTGGTATCAAGGCTAGAGCTGGGATCAGCTTTCTCCCAGACAGAAGGTCAGATAGAGGCCACTGTCTCTTTTCTGAACCCTCCCCCAACAAAGCTTCAGACCCAGCAAGCAGGTGCCATATCTGAGACTACCTCAACCTGGCTATCACTGTTTGCCCCACCTGGGGGATCCTTAGAGACTCCATTCCACCCAAGTTACAGGCCCACCCAAGCTGCTTTTCTGTATGAATGGCTAGTCTTGGCTCCTTCCCCACAACTCCCTAAATCCTCTCAAACAAGCAACAGTCAGCCTCAATGAGCCCTCAGTCCCATACCTCTTGATAAGTGTCCTCAAGTCCCGCAGATGTAGCAGCCATCTCAGATTGCTTTGTAGGTCTGGCAGGGTGGTCCTGGGCACAACACAGGTGAGGGCTGACCTTGGCTTGCACCACCCAGGAAACCCCAGAGCCTGTGCACTCAGATGATAGGCAATGACCACTCTGATGCACCAACACCCTGCCCACACAGAGCTGATCCTCCACAGAGGAGGGCAAAGTTGGTGGTTAGTAGCCACAGCCAGTCCTTGCAGCTAACTGGCCTGGCTAAATCCTTCCCATTGATTGCCAACAGCAATCAAGGCTCAACTATAAGAAGAGGGTGTACTCAACCCACACAAAGGGTGCACCTGGAGTACCCAGCTTGGGCGATAGAAGAGGCTGTGTCACTGGATCCTACAGGGCACCTACTACCTTAGGTCACACTACCAAGAAAGGGAGTGACCACAGCTCAACTTAATACATCGAAAGAAACACAGGGTAGCTGCCAAAATGAGGAGACAAAGAAGTATGGCCAAAATGACAGAACAGATCAAAACTCCAGAAAAAGAACTAAATAAGTGGAGATAAACAATCTGGCAGATGCAGAGGTCAAAACACTGGCTATAAGGACTTCAGTGAGGACCTCAATTGCAAAAAAAAAAAAAAAAAAAAATCCAGTCAGAAATGAAAGATACGCTAATTGAAAGAAAGAACAATTTACAGGGAAACAATTGTAGAGTGGATGAAGCTGAGAATCAAATCAATAATTTGGAACATAAGGAACCAAAACCCAACCAACCAGAACAGTAATAAAAAAGAACCCAAAACGAACAAGCAAACAAACAAAAATACAACAAAGAAAAAAAGCAGCCTCTGGGACAACTTCAAGAGATCCAACATTCACATCATAGGAGTGCCAGAAAAAGAAGAGAAACAGCAAGAAATTGGAACTCCATTTGGAAAAAAAATGATGAAAGAAAACTTTCCTAATTTGGTGAAGGAAATAGACATGCAAGTCCAGGAAGCACAAAGAATCTCAAACAAGGTGCATGAAAAGAGGCCCACTCCAAGACACAACATAATTAAAATGCCTAAGGTTAAAGATAAAGACAGAATCTTAAAAGTAGCAAGAGAAAAGCAGTTAGTTACCTACAGGGAAGTTCCCATAAGGTTGTCAGCTGATTTCTCAAATGAAACTTTACAAGCTAGAGATATTGGCAAGACATATTCAAAGTTATGAAAAAGCAGGGACCTGTAGCCAGGATTGCTCTGCCCAGCAAAGCTATCATTTAGAATCAAAGGGCAGATAAAGAGCTTCCCTGTCAAGAAATGTTAAGATTTAAGAAAAAGCTCAAAACTATGAACAAATGGCAATAAGTACAAATTTATCAACAACTGAATCTAAAAAACAAAGCAAACAAGAAGAGGGGCAGAATTATGGATATGAAGAGAGTTTTGATGGTTGCCAGGTGGATGTTGGAGAATAGGTAAAGAGGTGAGGGAATTAATAAGTACAAATAGGTAGTTACAGAACAGCAATGGGGATGTAAAGTAGCCAAAGAACTTACATGCATGACCCATGCATGTAATCGCCACAATGGTGTGGGGATTGCCTGAGGGAATAGGAGGTCCTGTTGGAGGGGGCAAAGGGGGAAAAGTAAGACAACAGTAATTATATAATCAATAAAATATCATTAAACATTTTTAAATAAATTCTGAAAGAAAAAGAATAGGAATTATCTGACCTTTGCTCCACAGAATAGGCTTTGTTTGTTCTTAAACTTCATATAAATGAGAGAATAGATATTCTTTTATATCTAGCTGCTTTTGCTGAACAATGTTTGTAAGATTTCTCTGTGTAGGCAATTTTCAAACATTTTTATCTCATGGCACACATAAACTACTAAAATTCTGTGGCACACCAAACAATATGTTTTTTGCCAATCTGACAAAAAACATAGGTATAATTTTGATTCACTCACACCAGATAGCTACTATGTTTTGGCTGTTGTCATTTTTTAAATTTGACAATCTAAGGGAAAAGAGGTCAATGCACCTGACTAAATAGTTAGGTACTGCATGTTTTAAAAATTCTTACAGCACATCAGTTGAAAATTGCTACACTAGGTTGCTGGTATGCCAACAGTGTGCAGTTTCTCATTGCTGTATAACAGTCTGTTGCATTAATATATAACATATTTATCCATTCTGCTGTTGATAGAAACATTTTGATTGTTTCCAGTTTGGAGCTGTTATGAACAAAGCTGATAGGAATATTCGTGTACAGTAAATGCTTTGATGAAAACAAACACTCATGTTTGCTGGGTATCTCTGGGTGTGACTTATAGGGCCATAGGGGTATACATAACAGATGCCATCAAAAATTTTTTCAGAATGACTGTGCCAAATACACTCCCACCAGCAAAGAGATTTCCAGAAACTCCACATCCTCACCAACACTTAATGTTATTTATTGGTAAAGACTCCTTTTTAAATTATTAATACATTTTATTTGTTTTGCTATTACAGTTGTCCCAATTTTCCCCTCTTTGCCCTCCTCCATCCAGTACCCTATTTCCTCCAGCAATGCCTTCCTTAGTTCATGTCCATGAGTCATGCATATAAGTTCTTTGGCTTCTCCATTTCCTTTGTTCTTCTTAACATCCCACTGTCTATTCTGTAACCAACAACGTGTACTTTTTTTTTTTTCCCTTTCACAAACAGACATTTCACCATTTAATTACTGCCTTCTGTCAGCTTCTCAAAACATATTAACGCAAAGTTTTCTTTTCATTATTTCAAATGCCTACATTAATTCATTTGTTTAAAGAATTACTCTTTTAAGTAACATGAATTGCAACATTACCAAACACATGCAAAAATGCATTTATACACATACGTATTTTTACACATATTTAAAGTCCGTACTTTAAATATGTACATACTGGATTTTGAAGAGTTAATACAAAAATTTTAAATATGCCAATAGCTTACATAATTATTACATGTTAAATGATAGTGTTTTAGACATATTGTAGCGAAATTAAGCAATTAAGCAGATTTTTTCTTCTTTAATACTTATTTTACTCTGGAATGCTATTTTTGTGAAATATATCACAGAAATGGTGTATTGCAGAACTCACTTTTGTGAAAGTTGCCTAGAGACAGTGCCAAACCCATAGTAAAAAAATGAATTTGGTTTTTGAGTCAGATCCTCCCCACTCCAATAATGCAACTCAACTTCATTTTAAGCTACTGGAACTACAACTCATTCTTTTTGGAGTTTTCCATCTTAAATAGTAGAGTTATTTATTTATTTATTTAGGCTGTGCACAGGTCTTACTTCTTTCAATACCCTCTGTTTTTCCTGTACATGTGTCTTACAAGTTGAAGCCTTAAAAAAAATGATGGCACTTGCAGTGCTCAGCTGGTCCCCAGAGTAGAAATTATTATGTCTACCAAGTTGAGGTGAAAAATAAAAATCCCTAGGATTTAAATAATTTTGTAGAATAGTATTGTAGCTATGTTTTGAACTTGTGGTTGACTTCCTATGTGGTCCTAAACTAACCACTGAACTATTTAAGAGTCTGTTGAGGTAGAGATTAGGTATGTCCACATTTCAATAATAAAGTTTACTGTAGCATTCATTCCTTTTCCCAAGCATCCCCAGTTTGGGGGCCTTCATAACTGGAAATGTGTATTTCCATGATCTATTTGAAAGGAATCTCATCTAATTTACATGCTAATATGAGAATATAGATTGTCTGTGTACACGAATCATATAGTTTAGTAGTTTGCAACTTCCATCCAAATTGGTCTTCATTCTCAGCATCTTTTCTTACCTAAAGATTGACTGATTTCACAACACACCCATGACCAGTTGGTTGCTATTTAAAACATAAATTGCCCCAAAGGTCACAGGTTCGATTCCCCAGCCAGGGCATATAACAAGGTTGCAAACCAGGTCTTCAGTCAGTCTGTGGCTGGAGGCAGGTGAAAAGCAACCATACATTGAAAAAATAAATAAATAAATAAAATTGCTAACAAAATCTATATATTACACACCCACAAATAAGCACATATTTTATAACAGTGAATAAGAAAGATAGCATGTCTTCTATGTAATATACATCCACATTTTCTTACTTTTTCTTCTTCCTTAACTGCATTCGATTTTTCTGAGTTATTGCAAGTAACCTGATTTTCCCATATTGTGAAATGATTCCCATCCAAGAAAACTTAACCTGCAGTAATGCAGATACAAGTAATATACAAAATGGTACCTTATTTCGTAAAATCTATTTATAACAAGGTCACTTTAAAGCATTCATAAGTTAAAGTTGGTTCTTATCCATTCAGCTGCCCTATGTCTTTTGATTGGTGCATTTAATCGGTTTACCTTTGTACCTGTGTTCCTGTCTGTTTCTTCATCTTCTTAAAGCAGACCCTTTAGCATCTCTTGCAATGCTGGTTTGGTGGAGATGTATTCTTTTAGATTTCTTTTGTCTGGGAAGCTCCTTATTTCACCCTCCATTTTGAATGAGAGCCTTGCTGGGTAGAGTATTCTTGGTTGAAGGCCTTTGCTTTTCATTGCTTGAAGTATTGTTTGCCATTCTCTTCTAGCTTGTTGTGTTTCTGTTGAGAAATCAGTTGATAATCTTATTGGATCCCCCTTGTATGTTATTAGCTGTTTCTCTCTTGCTGCTTTTAGGATTCTCTCTTTGTCTTTGAAATTTGCCATTTTCATTATGATGTGTCTTGGACTGAGCCTGTTTGGGTTCATCTTCCTTGGGACCCTCTGTGCTTCCTGAGTTTGCATGACATTTTCTCTCCTCAAGTTAGGAAAGTTGTCTATCATTACTTTCTCAAAGAGGTTTTCTGTTCCTTGCTCCTCCTCTTCTCCTGGTATCCCTATGATACAGATATTATTATGTTTCATGTTGTCCTGCAGCTCTCTTAAAACCTCTTCATTCTTTTTCAGTCTTTTTTCATTTTGTTGCACTGACTGGGAATTTTTTTCTACATTGACCTCCAGCTCACTGATCTGATCCTCTGCTTGCTCCAGCCTGCTTTTGATTCCTTCTACTGTGTTCTTCAATTCAGAAATTGTATTCTTCACTTCCTCCTGGCTCTTGTTGATGGTTTCTAGGTCCATTTTAATGCTGGTGTAGTTCTCAGTAAGTTCTTTGTAGCTTTCCTGGAGTTCTTCATTGTTCCCCTGGAGTTGTTTGTAGTTTTCTTTGAGCTCGCTGAGCTCATTGAGCTTCTCTATCATCATTATTTTGAGTTCCATGTCTGAGAGTGTGCTTGCCTCTATTTCATTTTGCACTCTTCCTGGGGATTCCTTCTTTCCATTTGCTGACAAGGGAAGACATTCCCTTGTCTTCCCATTTTAGGTGGCTCTT
>PVIW01019077.1:0-10296 GCA_004026585.1 Noctilio leporinus
GCTGTTTTCTTTAGCTGAACAGAAACTTTTCAATTTGATATAGTCTCATTTGTTGATTTGTTCTTTGATTTCCTTTGCCCTTGGTGAAGTATCAGTAAACATATTTCTGCATGGGATATCTAAAACTTTACTGCCTATGTTTTTCTCCAGGACCTGTATGGTGGCACTGCTTATGTTTAAGTCCTTTATCATCTTGAGTTTATTCTGGTGTATGGTGTAAGTTGATGGGTCTAGTTTTATCTTTTTGCATGTTGCTGTCCAGTTCTCCCAACACCACTTGTTGAAGAGACTGCTTTTACTCCATTTTGTGTTCCTTCCCCCTTTGTCAAATATTAATTGACCATAGGGTCCTGCGTTTATTTCTGAGCTCTCTATTCTGTTCCATTGATCTATATGTCTATTCTTATGCCAGTACTAGACTGTTTTGATTACAGTAGCCTTGTAGTATACTTTAATGTCCAGTATTGTGATTCCTCTTACTTTATTCTTCTTTCTCAAGATTGCTGTGGCCATTCATGGGTGTTTTTGGCTCCATATAAATTTTTGAAGTATTTTTTTCTATCTCTGTGAAATATGTCACTGGTATTTTAATTGGGATTGCATTGAATCTATACATTACTTTGTGTAATATGGATATTTTAATGATGTTAACTCTTTCCATACATGAACATGGTATATGCTTCCATTTATTTGTATCTTCCTTAATTTCTTTCTTCAATGTTCTGTAGTTTTCTGAGAACAGGTCTTTTACCTCCTTGGTTAAGTTTATTCCTAAATACTTTATTTTTGTTGTTGTTGTTGTTGCTATGGTAAATGGGATTTATTTTCTAACTTCTATCTCTGCTGTTTCATTATTGGTATACAAAAATGCTTTTGATTTCTAGATATTGGTTTTATATCCAGCTATTTTGCTTAATTTGCTTAATAGGTCAAGTAAGTTTTTGGTGGAGCCCATCAGGTTTTGTATGTACACTATCATATCATCTACAAATAACGACAGCTTGATTTCCTCCTTTCCAGTTGGGATACATTTGATTCCTTTTTCTTCTCTGATAGTTATGACTAGAATTTCCAAAACGATGTTGAACAGAAGTGGAGAAAGTGGGCAGCCTTGTCTTGTTCCTGATCTTAGGGGGAAAGCTTTTAGTTTTTGCCTGTTGAGTATGATGTTGGCTTCAGGTTTCTCATATATGGCCTTTATTATGTTGATATATGTTCCCTCTATTCCCATTTTGCTGAATATTTTTTATCATAAATGGTTGCTGTGTTTTATTAAACACTTTTTCAGCATCTATTGATATGATCATATGGTTTTTGTCTTTCATTTTGTTGATGTGGTGTATTCCATTTATTGATTTGTGGATGTTGTATCATCCTTGCATCCCTGGGATGAAACCCACTTGATCATGGTGTATGATCATTCTAATGTATTGCTAGATTCAGTTGGATAATATTTTGATGAGAATCTTAGCATCTGTGTTCCTCAGAGATACTGAGCTGTAGTTTTCTTTCTTAGTTGTGTCTTGACCTGGTTTTGGGATTAGAATAATATTGGCCTCATAGAAAGAGTTTGGGAGTCTTCCCTCTTCTTGGAGTTTTTGTAATAGGTTGAGAAGGATAGGAGTTAGTTCTTCTCCAACTTTTTGGTAAAATTCACCTGTGTAGCCATCTGGTCCAGGGCTCTTGTGCTTTGGGAGATTTTTGATCATTTCTTCAATTTCACTGGTTTATGGCCTATTCAAGATTTCTGCCTGTTCTGGATTCAGTTTTGGTAGATTATACATTTTCAGACATGTGTCCATTTTCACCCAGATTGTTATATTTCTTGTCGTATAGTTATTTGTAGTAATTTCTTAAAATCCTTTGTATTTCTGAAGTATCAGTTGTGATTTCTCCTTTGTCAGTTCTGATTCCATTTATTTGGGTCCCCTCTTTTTCTTGATGAATCTGGATAAAGGCTTGTCAATTTCGTTTATTTTTTTAAAGAGCCAGATCCTGGACTTATTGATTCTTCAAATTGTAGTTTGAGTCTCTAAGTTATTTAATTCTGCTGTGATCTTGATGATTTCCTTCCTGAGCTGTGTTTGTTCTTGCTCCTCTAGTTCTTGCAGCTTTATGGTTAGGTTCTTCTGATCTTTTTAGATAGACCTGTACTGCTATGAATTTCCCTCTGAGGACTGCCTTTGCTGTGTCCCATAGGTTTTGGACTGTTGTGTGTTCATTGTCATTTGTTTCCAGAAACTTTTTGATTCATCTTTGATCTCATTGTTACTTAAAAGCATGGTATTCAGTCTCCATGAGTTAGAGTGTTTTTGTCTTTTTCCCTTGAGGTTTGTTTCTAGTATCAAGCCATTGTGATCTGAGAAGATGCTTGGTATGATTTCAATTTTCCTATATTTGTGGAGGCTTGTCTTGTGACCTACCATGTGGTCTATCTTAGAGAATGTTCCATGTGCATTTGAAAAGAATGTGTATTTTGCTTCTCTGGGGTGAAAGATTCTGTATATATCAATTTAGGCCCATTTCCTCTAGAGTGTTGTTCAATGCCACAACATCCTTAGTGATTTTTTGTTTGGATGATCTGTCTATTGTTAATAGTGGGGTATTAAAATCCCCTACTATTAGTGTGTTGCTGTCCATATCCTTCTTGAAGTCCTCCAAGATTTTCCTTATATATTTCAGAGCTCCTACGTTGGGTGCAAGTATGTTTATCAGAGTTATATCTTCTTGATGGATTGTTCCCTTAAGTATTATGCAATGTCCTTCTTTATCTCTTTTTACAGTCTTCATCGTAAAATCTATTTTGTCTGAAATAAGTATTGCTACTCCAGCCTTTTTTTCATGTCCATTTGCTTGATATATGTTTTTCCATCCCTTCACTTTCAATCTGTGTTGATATTTTGTTCTGAGGTGGGTCTCTTAAAGACAGCATATATGTGGGTCCTGTTTTCTTATTCATTCAGCTACCCTATGTCTTTTGATTGGTGCATTTAATCCATCTACCTTTAAGGTTATTATTCATTGATACTTATTTATGGAAATTTTCCTACTTTGTACCTGTGTTCCTCTCTCTCTTCTTCATTTTTCTTTCTTTCTTTTTTTTTTTTTAAAGCAAATCCTTTAGCATTTCTTGCAATGCTGGTTTGGTAGAGATGTATTCTTTTAGTCTTCTTTTGTCTGGGAAACTCCTATTTCTCCTTCCATTTTTGAATGAGAGCCTTGCTGGGTAGAGTTATCTTGGTTGCAGGCCTTTGTTTTTCATTGCTTGAAATTGTTTTTGCCATTCCCTTCTGGCTTGTGGTGTTTCTGTTGAGAAATCAGCTGATAAATTTATGGGAGCCCCCTTGTATGTTATTAGCTGTTTATCTTTTGATGCTTTTAGAATTCTCTCTTTGTCTCTGAAATTTGCCATTTTAATTATAATGTGTCTTGGAGTGGGTCTTTTTGGGTTCATCTTCATTGGGACCCTCTGTGCTTCCTGAACTTGAGTAATGTTTGCACTCATCATGTTAGGGAAATTTTCTATCTTTACTTTTCTGAACAGGTTTTCCATTCCTTGTTTCTCTTCTCCCTCTGGTATCTCTATGATACAGATATTATTGTGTTGCATGTTGTCCTGCAGCTCTCTTAAAACCTCTTCATTCTTGTTCAACCTTTTTTCATTCTCTTGGAATATTTTTCTACATTGTCCTCCAGCTCGCTGATCAGATCCTCTGCTTCCTCTAGACTACTTTGATTCCTTCTACTGTATTCTTCAATTCAGAAATTGTATTCTTCATTTCCTCCTGGCTCTTACTGATAGCGTCTAAGTCCTTTTTAATGCTGGTGTAGCTCTCAGTAAGTTCCCTGTAGCTCTCCTGGAGTTCTTTGTAGTTCCCCTGGAGTTGTTTATCATTTTCTTTGAGCTGGCTGGGCTCATTGAGCTTCTCTATCATCATTATTTTGAATTCCATACCTGATAGTTTGTTTGCCTCTGTTTCATTTAGTGATCTTTCTGGGGATTCCTCCTTTCCTTTTGGTGATGGACTGGTTTATTTCCCCCACTTTGGTTATCTGTTGTTGCTTGTTTTTGTCTTGGATTAATCTGCTTTGATTCCGTGCCTTCGTGGCACACCCTTCTGTGTTAGGAGATTTGTGGAGTCCAGTGTTGCCATCTCTTAGATTTCCTCAACTTGTTGCTCTTGGGGTGCCCGTTATGTCGTTAACTTGGGCTCTCTGGTTGTATTTTGGATTGGTTGTATGTGTTGCTCCTTTCCCTCCAGTTGGCTGATGGAGAGACGCTTCTTCTATCCCATCTCATACACTGTTTTTGAGCTGCTCCTAAAACAGAACCACCAGTCCAGACAAAAGAACCACACCTTCAAAGATATCTTTCTCCTTTAATCCCCCTTTTAAATGCCTATAAATGTAACTATATACCCATACCCTCCAAAGGAAGCCCCACGTTTAATGACACCCTCAGCTGCAACTGAGTCAGTCTTAATAGGGATGTAGATATGATAAGACTGTTATATGAGGTGAAAAATGATTAAGTTGACAAAAGTATAATTTATTTAATTAATTTTGAAGGGTGGAAAGGAGTAGCAAAGATAGTGGGGATGTGAGACAGAAAGCCAACTTATCTGTTGTATAGAATTGGGGAGGGGGAAATCAGAAAGCCTCAAGTGGGAGTAAACAGTATTAAGCCTATTTATATAGTTGCCACATCTACGTCCATGTCCACCCTCAATGGGCACTGATTGGTCCAGGTGGAGCCATGACCTGTGTGCTTTTAGCAGAAAAAAAGAATGTGTAGTCCCTAGTAGCCCACCCATAAAAACAAACAAATGAATAAACAAACAAATGGTTTAAGCAGCTGGGGAGGGGAGGAATACTTAGATTGAGGACTGGGAATGAGTTGTAGCAAGAGAATGAGTAGACTTTAAAACAAGAGTAGGAGGAGGGTCTTGGGTATTCAGGTGGATTGAGATAAGGGAGGAGTAAAAATATATGAGTTGGGATACACTATGGTATAAACAGTATTTACTTAAAATGCACTCATTATGAGGGTTGGAAGTAACATTTGAAAAGGATATGTTAGGGTTTAATAGTTCATGTAGCTCTCGGTTTAACTCAGGTGCTTGAGATTAGCAGCAATCCAATTCCTGAGGCTGCCTCTTTTTCTTGGTCAGGTCTCTGCAGTCTACAGTGAAGCTGTGTGGTCTTGGAGTGGCAGGGCCTATGGCTGTCACAGTCAGGGCTGATTCTCAGTGCCAGCCCCCAGGTAGGCTGGGCCTCCAGTAGCCTAGCTGGGTTTCTGTGCTGCCGGCATTTTGGGGCCCTCCCTTCTCTCACTGGTTCTGTGTGAAGACCTGCAGGTGCTTCTGTGGTGTCTATGGCTGCTCCTCCCCCTCCAGCTTCTGGTTCCTGCCTGTGATGGGCACCTGGCTCCAAAGCGGGGTGTCCTGCAACCTCACTGGCTCCTGTGATGGCTGGCCCTACCCCCGCAGCTCCCAGAGGAGGTAGCCCCTATCCGCTAACAGTGCCTGGCTCCTCCGGGCCTGCAGGTTGCCTGCTGGTGCCTGGCTCCTCCGGGCCTGCAAGTTGCCTGCTGGTGAAGGCGAAACCTCCATGCCGTGCAGCTCTCTGAGGAGGTTTTCACCAAAGCCTCTGCAATGCTCGCCTGGGTCCCTAGGGGGTCCACAAATCTGTTTGCTGGGAAAGGCCAGCCCTGCAGGCAGTCCAGCTCTTTGAGGAGTTTTTCACCGGCTGCCTCTGCCTCTGCCTCTGGGATGTGTACCTGGCTCCCCAGGAGACCCACAGCTCAGTCTGCTGGTGAAGATCACACCTACCCCTCCAGCTCTTCAAGGAGGTTGTTGTCACCTGCAATGGGAGCGCCAGTTGCACCAGCTGCAAGTTCCGGGCTCGCAGTTTCGAGTTTTCATGGGAGCCTGTGTGGTGAGGGTTTACAGGGTTGGGCCTCCCTCCTCAATGGGGCTCCGAGCTGCCCTCTCCCTGGTGGCACAGCAGTACAATGTTTGGCCCTCTGGCCACCCCGGCTAGTGCACTTCCCCGCTCCCCACACCCCAACTCCCTGCTCCTGCTCCCCGCAGGTCTCTCCTTCTTCACATGTGGCCCTGGGAGGCACTTCCTCTCTCTCAGTCTCCAGAGCAGAGCTCTCACACAGTCCCTCCCCTGCAGTCTCCCCGAGTTTGCCCTCACTGTCCACACTTCACTGCTCAGATTTCTAGTCTCCAGGGAGCCTGGAGCTGTTGTCAGTTAGAGATGCCCCTCTGGGTAGAGCCGCCACTGCCCAGAGCCGAACTCAGCCCGCCGGTTTGGAACTGTCTCACCTGCTCTCCTGTAGGTCTCTGCTGCCTCTGGGCTGTGCTCCCCTGAGTCCAGATGCTTACTGCTCCAATTCTTAGGGACCTGCAGACATCTTGTCCTCCCTATCCTATCCTCCAGCTGCTCTGGTACTCGAGAATGCCATCAGCACTGCTCTCTACTCTGTTGCCATCTTTTTCTCTCTCCCTGCAATGCAAAGACATTTTCTAACTGGGTCCCTTGCACAAGTCTTCCAACACACGGTGTTTATGGGATTACTTCGTTTCTGCTCTTCTAGTAGAGAATGCTTTCTTGAATCCAAAGAACAGGAAGGCTTAAACCCTATAGTTATGTATGCTTTTGGTTTTTAGGAGAAAATGGCCAGTGACAAAGAACTAGGATGGCTGAGGTTTATTAAAGCAAAAAGATGCCAGGGGGTGTGTCACAGGGGGTGTGTCTGCAGTTTGCATACCTTCCCGTGACTACAGGGCTGCAGTCTGCAAACATAGGGTGGGTGGAGCAGGTGAGTCTTGGTTACCAGGTCACCCCAGTGCTCACCTTGTGCATGTCCTGCCTTGTGTTGCCTTAAAGGAATTTTACCATGAACTTGTTCTTTGGAAACATAGCACGCTGGCTGGTATATGAAGGACAGTGTAGTTAAACACATTTGCCATTTAATCTAAACACACAGAACCAACCAAGTTTGCTTGCCCAAAAGAAGCATCCAGAATGAAAGCCCTTGGCATCCAGTTTCCATCACGATGCCAGGAGGAGCTTCGCTCTGCCCTGTGTGGCCAGGCCAGTGGATGACATGCAAGTGCTTGAGGTCAGCTGAAGGCAGCTTATTTTTCCAGCTTGCCACAGGATTGCTTAGGGAGATTTCCAAACGGAAGACTTGGATGGCTCCATGGACTCGTTGAGGAGGGTGCTGATCTGCTCCCACTGCAAAGACACCCTTGGAATCTCAAGTCCCTTCACACTGAATTCCCATGATGATTCACAACAGTGAGACATCAGACCAACCAGATCTCAATATGCCGGAACAGGATGAGAGCCGTGTTGATTTCTTCCAGCAAGTCCCCATGTTCGGCTTCGCCCTGCACTTGAGAGTGGAGCAGATGGTGACAGCAGCCCATGCCCAGCTCTGCTCTGAGGAATTACAGATGGCAGGATCTTACTGAGTAATCACTCGTGCAGAAAAGTCAAGATGTTTGCCTGCTTTTCATTTTAAATTTTAGACACACCCTGTAGGGTGAAAAAACTCAACAGAGGTCTTAGTCATCTGATTCCTTCATTTGAACTAAGCTTTGAGAGACCTATTGAACAGGAAGTGAGCAATGTTTTGCTCACCCTGAAGTCACCCGGAAGTCACAGTATCTTTAAATCTGGGAAATTAATTTATAAATCCCAAACTTTCTGGCATATATTTAGTTTCCAATCATTTTACTACTGTTGTTGATTTATCCTCACTTGAGGACATGCCCATTGATTTTCGAGGGAGGGGAAGGGAGGGACGGAGAGAGATAGACATCTATGTAAGAGAGAAACATTGACTCCCGTAAACACCTTGACCAGGGACTGAACCCACAACCTAGGCATGTACCATGACTGGGAATCCAACCAGTGACTTTTTAGTTTATGGGATAACACGCCAACTCACTGAGCCAGCTGGCCAGGTTGCCATCAGTTAGTTCTTTAAAAACATCTAGTGTCACAGTGGACAATACCAGCCCACCACCATGTCATCAATAATCGCAGTAACCATCCGATGTACTTTATGGATACACCCCTGTAGTTCTCAAGACCAATTCAGACTGTTAGAGTCCAACATATTCATTAGCTTGATCAGAATTGATAAGTGTTAGCAATGTCTATAATTATGTCATTTGGGGAAGAATAAAATTGCTTCTTAACTGCTTTCATATTGCTACCGTATTTCTTCTTTTTTTCCAGCTTCATTGAAGTATGATTGACACATAACATTGTTTAATTTGAAGGTTTGCAATCAGTTGATTTGATACATTTATACATTGCATAATGTTTAAGCCATTAGTATTAACTATCACCTCCATCACATCACATAGGTATCATTTTTCAAAAAGTGCTGAGGCTAAATGTGACCATTGTCATCAATAAAGCCATCTGTGAAACCTATCACAGATAATTTTATTTTTTCAGTTACACTTGACATACAATATTTTAATAGACATAATGATTAGACATTTATATAACCTTTGAAGTTATTCCCTAACAAGTCTAGGATCCACCTAGCACCATATGTCATTATTACAGTATTATTGACTATATTCCCTAATGCTGTACTTTACATCCCTGTGATTATTTTGTACCTACCAATTGTACTTCTTAATCCCTTCCTTTTTTTCACCCAGTCCCCTAACCCCCTTTCATAGGGCAACCGTTAGTCTGTTCTCTGTATCTCTTAAGTCTATTCCTATTATTTTTTAAGATTTTATTTATTATTTTTAAAGAGAGGGGAAGGGAGAAAGGCAAAGAGAGAGAGAGACATCAGTGTATGGTTGCCTTTCACCTGCCTCCAGCTATAGATCTGGCTGGAGACCTGGCTTGCAACGTGGTCATGTGCCCTGACTGGGGAATCGAACCAGAGACCCTTGGGTTTGCCGGCTGGTGCCTTATCCACTGTGCCACCAGCCAGGGTGTTTCTATTTTATTGTTCATTTAGTTTATTGTTTTGATTCCACATATAAGTGAAATCATGTGGTATTTGTCTTTCGCTGTCTTGACTTACTTCACTTAGCATCATACCCCCTAGATCGACCCATGTTGTTACAAGTGGCAGGATCTTATTCTTTTTTTAAGGCTAATGAATATTCCTCTGTGTAAATGTGCCATAGCTTTATCCATTCATCTGCCAGTGGGCACTTGGGTTACTTCCACATTTTGGCTGTTGTAAACAATACTGCAATGAAAAGTGGGATGGCCATATGTTCTTGAATTAGTGTTTTGGATTTCTTTGGATATATACCCACTGAATGGAATTGCTCAGTTATGTGGTAGGTTTTTTGTTTGTTTGTTTGTTTTGGAGGGGAGTAACCTTCATACTGTTTTCCATAATGGCTATACCAGTCTGTATTCCCACCAGCAGTCCACAAGGGTTCCCTTTTCCCTACATCCTTGCCAGCACTGATTTGTTGATTTATTGATGATAGCTATTCTGACAGGTAATGATTAGTGATGTTGAGCATCTTTTTACATGTCTTTTGGCCATCTGTATGTCCTCTTTGGAGAAATGTTTACTCGGCTCCTCTGCCCATTTTTTAACCAGATTTCTTTTTGGTGTTAAATTGTATGAGTTTCTTATATATTTTGGATATTAATCTCTTATTCGTTTATCATTGGCAAATATCTTTTCCCTTCAATAGGTTTTCTTTTCTGTTTGTTGATGGTTTTCTTTGCTGTGTAAAAACTTTTTAGTTTCATGTAGTCTCATTTGTTTATTTTTTCTTTTGTTTCCCTTGTCCAAGAAGACATACCAAAAAAGGGAAATATTGCTAAGAGTCATATCAAAGAACTTAGCAAACAAATTTTGGATCCTGTGGCCACTTAAAATTTTAGACCATGATTTGTCAGTTAAGGAATAATAAACTGCTGTAACAAGACAGTCCAAGCAATTCATGAATTTGAGGAGTATAGAAATGTGTCGTGTAGGAGTTTTTAGGTGAAGAGTTCCAGGTGGTCGGCTGCACTGGTCCCTCAGTCATTCTGAAAAGCAGGCTGACAATGGACAGACTGTTTCCCATATGTGAACACAAAGCTGGGAGGGTACTTCCTACTTCTGCCTGCATTTCCCTTGGGGAGGCCTCAGTTCCTGGGTGACAACTGCCAGGGCATTTATGAAACAGGTTCCTGTCAGGCAGACAATTCACACCTGCTGCAACCTTCCTGTCACAGGAAACTGGGGACTGGCTCTTGGTGGGCAGACAGGCTAAATCCAAGTTACGATAATAGTAT
>PVIW01019078.1:0-10273 GCA_004026585.1 Noctilio leporinus
ATTTTTAGAAAGAGGGGAAGGGAAAGGGGCAGAGAGGGAGAGAGACATAATGTATGGTTGTGTTTTACCTGCCTCCAGCCACAGACCTAACTGGAGACCTGGCTTGCAACCTGGTTATGTGCCCTGGCTGGGGAATCGAACCTGTGACCTTTGGGTTCGCAGGCCGGCACCTTATCCACTGTGCTACCAGCCAGGGCTAAAATTTAAAGAAATAGTCTTGCATTTGGGACTATTTCTCTCTTGGGGCTATTTTGCTAAGTCAGAAGAGGAAACTGAGTGATCTAGCAATACAATGTCACCTTGTAGCCTAAGGAATGCAATAGTAAATCTAGATCCCACCACCTTTAGGCTCTGGTTGAAACCTACACTTTGCCTGGGAATGCTGAAGGTCAGGATTTACCTTGTAAATGCAAATGTACCTTGCATTTAAGATTAGAATAAGTAAAACAACGATATCATGAATTCTAGCAGAGCTTCAATCAATTGGGGTGTGACAGTGAATTTTATTCCCTGAAATCAGGTTAAGCCTGTGGATCACAACTAATGGTGTTTTTTCCTCCAGAGGGTGTTCAGCAATATCTGCAGATAATTATAATTGTTACAACTTGGGATGGGAGATGCTATAGGTTTGTAATTAGTAGAGATCAGGGAGTAAGTTCAATCCCCTAAAATGCATATAACAGCCTCCCAAAACCAATATTTATCTGTCTCTAAATGCTAATAACCCTGCAGTTCACAAAACCTGTGTAAAGTTGATCCCAAATGGTTGCTACCAGCAGATGCCTAAGAGATAAAATATTTTATAAAATATTTTTCTATTCTCAAGATATATACTGCAAATTGTTTTATAAATAAATAAAACTTCCAGCATAAAATATAATTTAACAAACACTTGAGAAAATATAATTTGAAAGCAAACAGAGAAATAAGACAATTGAAAGAGACCTAGAAAATTATTGATGAATAGAATCATTGAAGACTTTACATAACTACCATATTCTACTTGAAAGATAAATGACAAGAATAACAATCATGGCAGATAACTACAGAGTATAAATGTTACATCATAAAATTGCCAAATAGATTACTTAAGGTGCCAATTGGAATCACTTGAACTGAAAAAAGTACATTAATTAAAATTAAGAATTCAATCAGTGCTCTTAAAAGTAGAGTAGATAAGATAAAGGTAATTAATAATGAAGTAGATTGGGATCAAAGAAGCACAGAGGATGCACTACATTGAGGGAAACAATTAACTGTCTTTTAAAAAGAGACAGCCCTGGCTGGTGGCTCAGTGGATAGGTGCTGGCCTGCAAACCCAAAGGTCACTGGTTCGATTCCCAGCCAGGGCACATAAACCAGGTTGCAAGCCAGGTCTCCTGCCAGATCTGTAGCTGGAGGCAGGTGAAAGGCAACCATACATTGATATCTCTCTCCCTTCCCATCCCTCTAAAAATAATAAAGAAAATCTTTAAAAAAAAAAAAATAAAATAAAATAAAATAAAATAAGAAAAAGAGAAAGAAAAAAGCTAGACCATGAAATATCTTGTATGATTAAAAAAATGAAAAAAAAATATGTATCTTAACCTAAAATTTCTTACTTATGTAAAATATCTTCAAAATTGAAGGCAAAATAAAGACATTTCAAACAAAACAAAAATGAATTTATTACCAAGACACACAAACTTAAATAAACATCAGATTATTCTTCTAAAGGAATACTGCAATTTATTTTAAAGATCTGAGAAGCATGATACTACAAGGCGTGAAATGATGAATATGGGGGTAAATCTAAATGAATACTAATTGGATAAATAATGTCATAGTCATAAATAAAAGGCACAGAAAGGTACTATATAAGTGATAGTGTTCTCCTGTCTTAGCTGGCTTGATATTTTACAATACAACAAATATAATACTAGCATGGTGTTATATAGCTTAAGAGGACAAAAGTGTTTATAAAACACAATATAAAAATATTCTTTCAGTTTTATTTAAATACTTAATATACTCCTTCAGAAATTACTATAGATTTTTCTTGTGCAAATTTTATTTTATTATTGTTCTTTAGAAAATGAACCATCAATTTCTCTAAGGCCTATTTAATTCCATTAAAGTAAGCACTGAACTTTTGTGAATTTTGAAGTGTTCTTTGCTTTAAAAATTATGTTCAGATATCACTCTACGCTTAGTAGAATGGCCAAAATCCAAACTTCCGATAGTACCAAATGCTGATGAGAAGGTGGAGCAATAGAAACTCTCATTCATTGATGACGGGTTGCAAAATGATACAGCGATTTTGGAACATAGTTTGCAATTTCTTACAAAAGTGAATGTACTCTAATTATACAATTCAGCAAACCTACTTTATAATATTTACCCAAGTGAGTTGGAAAATTATATCCACACAAAAACCTGCACATGTTTGAAACAGTTTTGTTAATGATTGGTGAAACCCAAAATTAACCAAGATGCCTTTCAGTAGGTGGAAGGATACCTAAGTTGTGACACATCCAGAAAATGGAATTGCATTTGGTAGTAAAAAGAAATGAATTATCAAGACATGAAAATACGTGGAGGAACCTTAAGTGTATATTATGAAGTGAAAGAAGCCAATCTTAAAGGGCTACACAGTGTGTGACTCCAGCTATATGACAGTAGTTGTCAGGATTTAAAGAACAGAGAAAGATAAATAGGCCAAGCCCAGATGGTTTCTGGGGCAATGAAACTACCCTATCTAATATTATCATAGTGGTGGATACATATCATTTTATATTTGTCAAAACCCACAAAATGTAGACCAAGCAAGGGACTTTATGAAACTGTGGACTTTGGGTGATAATGCTGTGTCAGTATAGGTTCTTCAGTTATAATAAATGTTCTATTATAGTGAGGAATGTTGATAGTTGGGAAGCCTGTAATGATAGGGGTTAGTCAATAGGAGATATATGAGAACTCTACGTTTTTCTCAGTTTTGCTGTGAACCTAAAACTTCTGTAAAATAAATTTCACTGAAAAATCAAATTAAAAAAAAGTCTAAAATGAGTGTATGCTGTAAAATGTCTTTATGCTTTAAAAGAGGATAAAATGCTATTGATTGCAATTTAGTTTCTGCTGTCTTATGAACTTAAAAGAATACACATCTTTCCTGTCCTTTTATTTGGAAATTTTTAGTAGAGTTAGCCCATTATTTCATCAAAATTATACAGAATGAAGAGGTCAGAGCCATAGATAGTTAATTTCAGGGCTATAGTAAATAGTATCAATGTTTTCACTGTTTCATGTCCCATACTAACAAAAATAAAAGTCATCTATTATTTCTGTTATCAAAAGCTAAGGGTGTATGTTTGGGTTGTACTTTATTGATGACAGGGCATATTTTTAAATAATAGTTTATTTAAAATGTTTTTAAAAGTAATTTATTAAAATTTTAACCATAAGCCACAATACTAAAGGATGATAGTCATAGGCTTATTAAGTAGGTAAGAAAATTGAAGCTCAGAAAGAATTTATGCATGATGTAATACATCTCATAATTGTAAGAATGACATTCAAACCTGGATGTTTTTCTGTCTTACTAGTGTATATCCTAAGAATAATCAGGACAGTTGATAATGTGACCCATAAAAATTGATTTAATACTACAAAATCTCAATGCAATAAAATTAACTTGGTAATATTTTATATTACTGAGAATTTGGTGAGTTGAGTATTCTCATAGACTCCTGATGAAAATAAAATTTGTTAAATCTATTAAAAGCAATTTGAAAATATCTACAGAATTTTTAAAATTTAGAAGTTATTAGTTTATTAACAAGGTATTTATTCCAACATTATCACAGATGAATTCATGATAATAAGAAAATGTAAACAGTCTGAAAATAGAAGGATAATTAATTGAACCATATCTCTAGAAAATGGAACATGATGCAGACATTTACAATTCATATTTTGAAAAATTTGTAATGTATCGAAATACAGGATTGATGAAAACATGAGAACTAATATGTTAACAGTTGATTATTCTAAACTCTCCATTTCAATGATTATAAATTCCCACCCCAGTTTCAGGGTGTCTGAGTTTATTAGTCTATCTTTGACAATTGTTGCCTATGTGTTGTCATAAGAATTTACATAACCTTTCTGTGCCTCATTCACTCAACTGTAAAATGGAGAAAATTGTAGTACATATTAATCATGTCATGAAAATTGAGAAAAGAAAAGGCATAAAGACCTTAGAAATGTTCCCAGAATATATTATACTTACTTTTCACTATATGTTCACACAACTGAGAAGATGGTAATTCTTTTCTTCTCCATAAAATTTCATTTCTAGAAATCTTGCTTCAAAAAACCAGGTAAAACCACCCCTAAAATCACTTACCAGTTTCAAACAAATATTTGAGGCTTTTCTTTCTTCCTTTTTATCACATGTATTTTTAACCAAATACATTTTTAAAAAGAAAATAAAGGGGGATAAACTACATTTTCTTAAATCGATTGTCTTACCCTTTAGAATCAACACTGAATGTTTCCAACATACTGGGTTTTGAGAATGATACTTGTGCCAGGACTTGTCCTGAAGTTCTAGACCTTTGTTTGACTTGGGACTTTTTGTTGTTATCTGTCTATGGGGCTTTCATAATCACCTTCACTCTTTGCTTCTGTGCGAACTGCTGCTTTTAATTTTGTATTTTTACAGATTTTTTCTCTGTCCTCTATCAGGTCCAATTTAGAATCATCACTTTTAATTAATCCCCTTTCCTTTATTTGGGGCAGTTTCTAGAAATGCACAAATGTATAATCTAATAAAAGTTACTTTCTACTTCCTACTTGTCATGCAAAATAGTACATATAATAATATGTTTTATGTAGAACTTATATGACTGTATTTGACTGAGGGGTGTGAAAAAATGTGATTATTTTTCCTTCCAGCCCCTTTCTACCTATGTACATTTCTGAATTTTGAAAATTTTTGCAATGAGCTAGCCTTGCATTTGTAAGAAAAACTGCTATAAATTTAAAGCCTTATAAACCTGTAAGAAGAAACAATTAGCAAGTATCTTCTTTATAGTAGCATTATATTTTTTGATCTTCCTCAGAGTTACTATAGAGGCAGGTTGAATTATATCGCCCTCCCAACACAAAATGCTCTTTTTAGTGCTTACAAGCTATATTTAAAGGGTGCCCCCAATGCGATTTAGATTAATTAGGGTGATATTTCACAACAACTCTGCCAGAATGATGCTACATTAATAGAAACACCAGAATCACACACTTAGCTCACGCACAACTCAAGGTGCATAAACACATATGGACAGAAACACAAATTTAGCACTAATTTTCAAAATTTCCCTTAGAGAGCTCTACTTTCATCGGTACACTCATTCTTCTTTCATAGTTTATATGCAAGCTCACCGCTTCCTGAGTGAATATGGATATGCATCTGCTTTAAGGGGACGTATGTGTGAAGTAGCTAAAGATGGCAACTATGTGTACTCAATATTTGCCAAGACATCTGGGTGGATTTATTTTACCTAATTAAACTTGCCAAATTTGTGTTTCACTTGACTTTGTGAATATTTAAATCAGTTTCAGGCTTTTGATTCTGTCCTGACTTAGGATTTATGACATTATGCACTATTTATCATAATTAGAATTGAAAATATAAGGGTGATTCACTGGGTATTTTAACTGTATAAGTTTAAGGACAGCTGTGTATGTTTATAAAATGAATATATTGATAGACATCATGTCAGTTAATCCTCATAAGTATTATTTGAAATAGATACCAATACTACATCATGTGGATGTGAATATGGAAACAGTCTAAGAGAGAATAAGAAGCAAGTCCAAGGTCATGCAACTGATACATAGGAAGAGAAGAATCTAAGCTCTTTCCAGAAACTACATAAGGTTTACTAAGCCTCTAAAGTAGAATAATAAACAGTGTTTTAAGAATTATTAGTTAGTCTCCCTTTTT
The DNA here is from genome assembly GCA_004026585.1 of Noctilio leporinus. Classification (NCBI taxonomy): domain Eukaryota; kingdom Metazoa; phylum Chordata; class Mammalia; order Chiroptera; family Noctilionidae; genus Noctilio; species Noctilio leporinus. The sequence continues at coordinate 5,984 of PVIW01019078.1, forward strand.
TTTGACCTAGGCGATTTTTGCTCAAGAAAGGTGTGTAACACTTTTGTTCCTAGGCACCGTGCACGTCAAGTCCAGAAATTATGGCAAACAGGAAGGAGTGTTTCATGACCCCGCTGAAGGAACAGACCCCACAAATCTGCCCTCATCTCAAACATCAACCACAAGTTTATGGGTCCCAGAACCATTCTCACTACAGATCAGCTGGTTACAAATTTAAGAGTACAAACAACCACCTTCAGGTTTGCTTAGAATAATGCACAGAACCCAGTCAAAACACTATGTTTACACTTAGTTTATTATAGTGAAAAAGTGCCAATTAAACTGAGCCCAGGGAAGAGACAGACAGGGCAGAACCCAGGAGGGGTTCAAATTCATAGCTTCCAGTCAACTCCCTGCAGAGTTGGGAGGTTTTAGCTCTTTCCCATCATGACATGTGACAAGTAATATGCAGAAAGTATTGCCAACCAGAGTGGAACACTTTGGTATCTATAGTTTTAATTGGAGCTGGATCACGTGTTGCCTCCTTGGCTGATCTTTAGTCTCCATCCTTTTCCAGGAATTTGGGCTAATAGTTTTTTTGTTTTTACATTTTAAAGATTTTGTTTATTTATTTTTAAAGAGAGGGGAAGGGAGAGAGGCAGAGAGGAAGAGAGAGACATCAATGTATGGTTGCCTTTCATCTGCCTCCAGCTACAGACCTGGCTGGAGACCTGGCTTGCAACCTGGTTCTGTGCCCTGGCTGGGAATTGAACCAGCCACCTTTGGGTTCACAGGCTGCTGTCGCCATTCCACTGAGCCACCAGCCAGGGCCAAAAGCTAATCGTTTTGGTCTCAGGATCTATATGCGTTTGAACTAATATCCTGTGTCTCAAACCCTTAGTTACAATTTACTTTGTTGGACTGTCTAGTGAAACAAATATATTCTCATCAGGCTGACATTTCATAAATCTAGAAATCACCTCCCAGTAACTGAGGGCTTATATTGTTTATTATACAATGTCCCATAAGTTTAATTTAAGAAACATATTTATAATATTTATTTTAAAAATTAACCTTAATTTCAGATCAGAAAAAACAGATGAAGTGTAAATTACAACAACAAAATATTTATCTTCCGTTCCCTAAACAAGCACACTCAAATCTATAAGGTTGTTTATTCCACATCTGTGCAAAGCACTTGCCATCTATAAATACTGGAGCTCTCACTTTATTCCAAGGGCCGAGTGTGGGAGTGGCCAGAAAGAGAGGTGTAATTTTTTAAAATGTAGTATTTACCATTGTATTGTACTTTTCCAAGACAAAATGCAATATATCTTCCTGAAATCTCCATTGTATAAGTGGGTATTTATATTACTTCCTAAAGGCCTAAACTGGTGTTGTTTTCCGTCAATGAAAATTGAATACTTGATGAATCTGAGTAATTTTCATGGTCTATGTATATCTAATAAGCATGTGTTATCTAAGATAGTCATTCTTAAGATGCAGGCTGCAGTCAGAATGAGGAAGCATTTGTTATCCCTGGGACTCTGCTTGTGAATTATGCACATGCATGTTTTATAGAATGGCCAAGTGATAGAAAACTCTGTGATCAAAACAGGATTTTATCTAGGAAATATGCTTATTTTTCCCCACGGAATTAGCTGATACTCTCATAGACAAGACTTATGTCTCATAGACATAAGAAACCTAGATGAAAGGCTCTGGATTAAGAGGATGTAATAACATTGTACGGGGCTGGGTAGGAAGGGGTTCCCTGAGGACAAACCTTATGCAGACACAGGAGACCGTAGTGAACAGGTCTCCTTACAATCAATAGAAGTCTATTGTCCCACCCACTCCCTGCCCCCACTCCTCACCCCACACCTTAGCAGATAATCCAATCCAATATCCAATCCATATTTATTCTAGAGACAGCAACTCTCTAAGAGATAAATTCTGGAAAACATTTTTTTTTTTTTTCTATATTACACATCTGTGTACCATTTCTAAACTTTACAGGTACTTTGGGTCATATTTGTACGTTTTCTTCTTCAGGACATATACCCTGGTTATCTATACCCTCATTCCACCCTTCACCAATCTAGTAGGAAAAACTCAGCTCCTGTCTTCCCTCTGATTTTGACAGTATTTTGGTATTCATTTCTAAACTTCGGTGATCTCATTGCTATTGATTGAGTTACATGTATTTCAATGAATCAGTTTGTGTGTTCTGTTTGAACTCTGACAAACACAGATATTCTTGTATGCCTTTCTACTGGCACCTGTTCTGATCAGTTTTTGATATAATGTTGCAACTCAGTAAATGACTAGTGAACGTGATTAAGTAAAATAGCTAATACTTTCAAATAGGTTTTTATTCAAGGATGCAATCTTCAGATAAGAACTATTTTACTTTGTTCATCCATGAGCTGAATAAATAATAATCAATTTATAATTTATGAAAATATTCCTATGCAACTGAAGTGATGTAATCAAATTATATGTTCAGAGAAACTAAAGAGATGGGTAATTAACAATATTCTTAGATTTACTGGTTAATATCAGATGTCTCAAGTAATAGTACAATTTTATGGTTTAATTTTGGACCAATTCTTGAATGGCTCTGCTGCAGATTATAAAGGTATCTTGATGCTTGAGATAACAGATATGCATCATGCAAAGTTAATGTTACTTTAACTAAAAACTTTGAAACAAAAATTGTGCTTTGCTCAGGCAGAAATCCAATTCACTTATGTGTGGGATGGACTTATCAAGAGCTGGTGGTTTCTTCTAAAAATAAGATTTGAATCAGGTCAAGCACTCAAAAAATTGTAGTTTAAGTCCAGGAGTTTGATACCAAAGAGCGTAGAGGAGATCATTTTGGCTCAAATAATTTTTTGGAATAGCTTTCCTGAAATAAATGAACTCAATATGATTACTGCAGAATATCTGATTTAAAATATTGTTGGTGGGCTTATCAGGCTATATTGGCTGCTAAATGTGTGGTGTGGTGGTAAGGAGTTCTTCAATAAGGCTTATAAGTTATTGCAGTTTTCAGTTAGTATTAAACTTTTTAAATCTCTTTTCTACTATTCATATTCCTTTTCTTCTCCTTGTCCTTCTCTTCCTTCTTTTTTTCTAATCATATATAGCTAAAAATTATAACTGCTTCTTAAATGGACTTGTCATGACCTGTCATCAAATTATAGAATTTATTTTACGATTACTTTATTAAAAAGTATGTCAGCATCATCATAAAATTCAGAAATGTGGGAAGGGGCTGGGTATCCGATAAGAAGCATTATGATTGACAAATGGGGCCAAGGTCCCTTTTTTAAGACACACCCATTCCTGCAGCCAATAAAACCTCTCCCGTCATGCTAGGCCAATTCTGCTTAGGAAGTGCAGTGAAACCCTGGTTCTCAAACTTAATTCATTCCGGAGGCTGTCTGAGAAGTAATTTGTACGAAAACCGAATCATGTCTCTCCCATTAGAAATACTGCGTCACCACGAAAATGTTGGATTGAGAAACAAAGTTTTGTTCAGCAACCGAGACATGTTATCCTTGAACCACTTGGTCAATGACCACATTGCGTAAGATAGAAGACATTTGGGAACTGAGATTTGATTCTACTGTTGTTGGCTGCGGACCAGGAAGAAGGCAGGTGTGCTAGATTGGTCTGGAAGTGGATTTTTGCAAAGTTGCAAGAAAAGAATTGTGGGAACTTGTGTAGGAGGATTTGAGATGTAGTGGCAGGATTTACTGGAGGGGCGTAGGCTGGAGCACAAATGTCCCTAAAGAAGCTGCTGCATTACTTTATCTGTACCCAGGTGGCTCAGCTCTGTCGGCAGAAGTCCAGTTTCTAGGACCACAGGCCTGCACTGGTCCCAGCCAATCCCAGAAGGAGGCCCAGGGCCCAGCGATTACTATGGCATCAGCACCTGAAGGAAGTTTCAGTGGTCTAGCCCAGTTTCTGTCCCGCTCTGCCTCACTTTCAGCTGTGCACCAGCTTGGGAAGTTGCTACCAGAGAACATCCTGGGGGCCTTGGTTAAGCTTTGTTTATATCGCCTTGGGTTTGGGTAAGCTTTCTTTCAAACTAGCCAATCTTTTTTGTAATTCTTCATGGGCTTGTGCTGAGCTCACTACTTATCCAATGTCTTTCCTTGATCTTCCAGGATTTCCTGCTTTTATTGTAACTGATCATTTCCCCAGATTTTCCCAGGCTGGACCCTTCCTATTTATGGTCACAATTTTGCACCCTATTACTCATGCCGTAAAGTTTTTTTTTTTTTTTTTTTTTTTTATTTT
>PVIW01019079.1:0-10272 GCA_004026585.1 Noctilio leporinus
GTTGACCATAGAGTCCTGGGTTAATTTCTGGGCTCTCTATTCTGTTCCATTGATCTATATGTCTATTCTTATGCCAGTACCATGCTGTTTTGATGACAGTAGCCTTGTAGTATTGTTTGAAGTCCGGGATTGTGATTCCTCCTACCTTGTTCTTCTTTCTCAAGATTGTGGTGGCTATTCGTGGGCGTTTTTGGCTCCAGTCATAATTATTTTAAGACCATAATCTGCTTATTATAATACCTAGATGGTTTCTGGCTCTGTTTTTGTTGACTGTTTTAACTATCAGTTACTTTTGTTTCCTTCAAATTTCTGGTACATATTTTTCCTTTTACTGAATTTATTGAGGTGACACTGGTTAACACAATTATACAGGTTTCAGGTGCACAGTCCCACAACACATTATCTGCTCACTGTATTGTATGTTCACCACCCCAAGTCAAGTCTCCTTGCATCACCACCTGTCCCCTTTACCTCCCTCCACTCCCTCCCCCTCCAGTAGTCCCCATCTAATACCTTTTTAAAATGTATCAGAGTCATTAGAGATATGTTATAGAAGCCCTGGATTGTTTATATAGAGTGCTGTTTTCTGTAGACTATTAAATTACTTACATATCACCTTCATCCTGTGAGGGGTTGGTTTTAGACTTAGTTAGAACAAGTCTACTATAATTTTATCCTTATTCCCATGATGTGGTTTTTATGCTTAGGCTATGGCATCTTTGGAGTCTCATACTGAAACTTGAAGGTGTTCACAAAACCCTCTCTACTTTTGGCCTAAATTTTAACCTTTGTCTCCCCAGCACCTTGCAGCCCCTGGAATCTCTGCCCAGGTCTCCATCTTCCCAAAGCCTGTCCCCTGCTGGGCTCTCTGAATTCTTTTCATATGTGTGCACAGCTATGAGTCAGTTCTTAAATCAATGGGGAATTTTGACTTAGATTTTTAGAGCGGGGAGTCCCTTCTCTCTAGAACCCTTCCCAAATCCTAGCCTTCTGATAGCCCTAAACTTCACTCTCTGTCTCCTCTGCATAGTCAGACTGCTGCTTTCTGTTTAGTCTCATATTCTCAGCACCTGGTTTGGAAAATTGCCCTCAAAGAGAAAGCCAAGGTAATACGTGTGATCACCTTTGCGTTCCCTTCTCTCACTGTACATCCGGTTGCTGTCCATGCCTGCAAATGGTTATTTATGTATTGCCAGATTTTACAGTTGTTTATGGTGGGAGGGTAAATCCAATGGCCTAACAATATCATACTAATTAAAAAAGCTTTAGGGGAAAAAAAATCTTTGTGTACATCGTGTTCACCATTGAAAGTTATATATTCAGTAGAAAAGAAAAGATTGGAAGGAATGTATGAAACTATTAAGTTGCTGATCAAGTTAGATGAGATCAGGGTTCTGAGGAGGAATTTGTACTAATATCTGCTTTGTATGTTTTTTTTCTAACCCCTCAGTATCTTCCTGCACTTGGCTACTCAAAACGGATCCATCTGATGAATCCTATGGTTCCAGGGTTAACTGGAAGCAAAATGAGTTCATCAGAAGAGGTAGGTTGCCAACTCTGACTTGGGTTTAGAAATCTTTAGCAAAAATAGATTAAGGACTCAAAAGAAGAGTAACTTAGCTAACTAGAATTCTCAAAGATTTGAGTTACAAGTAATTTTTTTAAATATTTTTTTTCTTTTAATTATTTTTAGAGAGGGAGAGAGACATCAGTGTATGGTTACCTTTCACCTGCCTCCAGCTACAGAGCTTGCTGAAGACCTGGCTTGCAACCTGGTTATGTGCCCTGGCTGGGAATCGAACCAGCAACCTTTGGGTTCTCAGGCCACCACCTTATCCACTGTGCCACCAGCCAGGGCAAGTTATAAGTAATCTTAAGTCATTCAATTAATTCCAGTGGTTCTTGAGTATTAAAGGATCCAGAAGCAGACCTGATGATTTTGAGAGTTTTGCTGCTACTAATGAAAAGAACAAACAAGCCCTGGCTGGTGGCACAGTGGATAAGGTGCCGGCCTGCGAACCCAAAGGTCGCTGGTTCGATTCCCAGCCAGGGCAACATAATCAGGTTGTAAGCCAGGTCTCCAGCAAGCTCTGTAGCTGGAGGCAGGTGAAAGGCAACCGTACATTGCTATCTCTATCTCTCTCTCTGCCTCTCTCCCTTCCCCTCTCTCTGAAAAATAAATAAAATCTTAAAAAAAAAGGAAAGAACAAACAAAAATAATTTCTCTATTCATAGAACTGTGATAAAATTCTGTTATTAATAAGGCTGTGGTTGCATTTCGCCAACTAGCATCTTGATGCTTAGGGTGATGTTTCATATAAATAATTATATTTATGCTGTCTTTTAACATTTAAAAGTCCTATTTAAGGAATGTTCACTTCTGTTTTGTTCACTAAGGGTACAGAATAGAGGACTTGGTGGAACCCAAAATAGAGAAAGGTTGAGTTCAGAGTTCCCAAACATGGCTTACCTTCAGAATCACCTAGAAAGCTTTAAAAATAAAATAAAACTTGATTAGACCCTATCCGTAAGTTCTGATAAAATGGTTCTGGGTAACAACCCAGGATCTGTATTCTTTCAAAGCCTACTAGGTGATTCTGTTTAAAGTCATGTTTGGGTACTTACCTAGTTTTTTTAATCTGATGTCTTGATCTTTGATCAGAGATTAATAAATATATACATGGAAACTGCTACTGTTATTTTTAAAAGAATATACTCAATACCTTTTCTCTCAAATTAAAATGGTCCATGTGTCCATTAGTCCTCTGACAAAGTATCATATTACTCATCCTATTTGGTAACATGCGCTGTATCTTAATCCTGGAAATCGGTGTTAACAGCAGTTCCCAAAGTGAATGCATCAGACTTACTCAGAGAGCACTTTGTAAATACAACACCTGGCCTATCCCCAGATTTTGATTCATGGGTTTGGATGAAGCCCAGTAATTTATATTGTTTAAAAGCACTGCAGGTGAATCATATTCAGTCATACATGGACCAGAATTTGGTAACCGCTGAACTCAAATGATCATGAGCTCACTCACTCCAAAATAAGAAATAGATTCTATTACCCTGAAAAGGAGAAATGGCTCTAGATAATTCATAATACCTGGCGTTAGCGATTGCCATGAAACTACTACCTTCACGTTGCTGATGGCAATGTTAATTTATATGTCCCTTTCTGGTACTTAGAAATTTTTTTGGTAGTTTAAGGAAATAATCCTAGAGAAAGTAAAAGAAAACCTCTGTTAGGCTGTTTATTGTAGCATGATATATAATCTGTAACAAGTAAAGCATAATCTGAAAGTTTAGAAATTGTTATATGAAATTAACGTTGTCACTAATTATTTGGAATATAATACATCATAAAAATGGTAAGTGAAGACTAAATAGCCACTCAGAAATACTTATGATGTAGCCTTAAGTGAAAAATCACAGAACCTTTATTCTCTAACTACAAATTTGTAATGATTCCATATGCCGTAGATATTGACTTCATTGAACACAGAAGAATTAAAAGTTTTATTTATTAAGCGGCAATATTGTGAGAGAACCTTCACTCTGATTACTTATGCTTTTGTTAAAGTTGTTTAATGCTTAAATCTTTGTTTTAAAAACTAAAATATAGAAAAATAAAATGGAAAAATAGTAATAAATAGAAAAAATTAAATTTAAAAAATTAAAATACAATTGACCCTTGAACATGCATGGGTTAGGGGCAACAACCTTACACACACACACACACAGTTGAAAATCTAAATACAATTTTTGACTTCCCTAGAAACTTAACTACTAATAGTTTACTGTTGACTAGGAGCCTTACCAATAACGTAAACCATTGATTAACACGTATTCTGTGCTATGTGTTTTATATACTATATATTCTTACAATGAAATAAGCTACAGAAAATAAAATTTTAAAAATGAAAAAAAAAATGATAGGAGGAAATATATTTACAGTACTGTATGTGTTGGGAAAAAATCACACGTAAGTGGACCCTGTGTTGTTCAAGGATCAACTAGGCATAGGTTAGTTGAGCATATTCTCATTTTCAACCACAAGAGGTCCTCTTCCTCTCTTTGGCTCCTAGGAGTCCAAAATTGATCTCCTTGATCGGAAGGAAGATGTGAAGAAAAAACTGAAGAAGGCCTTCTGCGAGCCAGGGAATGTGGAGAACAATGGAGTTCTGTCCTTCATTAAGCATGTCCTTTTCCCCCTCAAGTCTGGTAAGACACTCCCTGTTTTCTTCTCAGAGCCAGGCTGAAATGGCAAAACTAGTAGTGCTAATATTTATGGTCGTACACTGTATTATACTTGTGATTTGTCACAGTCTTCCTCCAGGGATGGCTTCCCTGGTTCTCTGCTCCGGATTTGCATATGTTAATGTATGATTGAAGTTGAGATACCATGTAGTTGTGATTGTGTCCTTACGAGTTTAGGTTCTAAGTGGGGGTGTTAGGGTGGGCAAGGGTGATAGAAATGAGGGTAGGGGCAGGCATGAAGTAGAGGGGAAAGAATAAATATAAGACATGATCCTCCCCCATTGAGTTTGGATGCTAACTGGGTGTACAACATGGCCACACATCCAATTAAAAAAATAATAACTTTGAGGGGGAGTGGGGAAGGGGACAGAAGGAAGGAAAAAAGGGAATGGATGTAATAAAACAACAAAAAAATTAGATTAAAAAATAAAACACCATGTAATAAAGTTCGAAACACATATAAGGCAGAAATAACAGATACCCATATGTTTGAGCTAGGAATGCTGACTGTGCCATTAGTGAGTTTGTTGGTGCGGATCCTTTTTATTACAGAGTTTGTGATTCTTCGAGATGAAAAATGGGGTGGAAATAAAACCTACACAGCTTACTTGGACCTGGAAAAGGACTTTGCTGATGAGGTAATACCAGAGGAGGCATAATCCCCACTGAACTCATTCTGACAAACCTCTCCATCTTGTCCTAGCCGGGTTTCTGGTTACGTACCACAGAGCTCTGTCTTGATGCTCTCCAGGGAAACTTGAATGAGTAAGATGGGGATTCAGATGCCCACAGGTTAGGTGGGCAGATGGCACAAAGGTAATGTATTGGTGTCCTAATCACTCTCTGAAGAGCCTAATCTGGAATGAAGGACCAAATCCAACTCAAAATGAAGCATTTCAAGGACAGGTGCAAAACCAGAGTTTAAAAATGAGACACAGATAGAAAAAGACAAAATAGAGAGCCTTGGCCAGGTGGCCCAGTTGATTGGGGGATCCTCCAATGCACCAAAAGATTGTGGGTTTGATTCCCAGTCAGGCACATACGAGGTTGCCGATTTGATCCCCAGTCGGGGCATGTACGAGAGGCAACCAATCGGTGTTCTTCTCGCTCCCTCTGTCTCCCTTTCCCCACTCCCTTCCCCTCTCTCTAAAACCAATAAAAAAACATTCTCATGTGAGGATTAGAAAACAAACAAAAATTTAGTGAAAGAGACAGAATAGAGGATATTATTCTTTTCAACAAACAGTTTAACAAGACTTACTTGGTGGCTACGTGTGCATCACCATGTTAGGAGCTGGCAATATGAAGAGGACTGTATCCTCATGAAACTTATAACCTGGTAGAAGCAAATATAAACATGTAATTCCTGTCTTACAGCACAATGAAGATTACATACATGGTCTAGACATAAAATGGGAGGAAGTGATTAACTGGCTGTCTGGGAAGCTCTGTATGGGGGTGGCATGTACTGTTTCTCTTGAGTAGGAGTTCATGAAGAAATCTGTAGGGAATAAACTGCGCAGAGGCTTGGGAAGGTGAAGCAGCATGGTACACAAGGAATCATAAGTGGCTAGGTCCGACTAGAGTCTAGAAGGTGAGGTAGGACATTGTGGGGCATGCAGGCAGGGCCAGAACCTAAGGAGAAGACTTAACAATAGTGTTATGGGGAGTGAAATAGGCAGTTTCAATTGACTGAATTTGAGTTGAGTCGGCGATATGATGGGTCTGTCAGAGATATTAATGAAATTTTGGCCTAGTCATAAGAAATGTAGATCCTAGAACCAGGGAGTCGATAGTTCATTCAGTTCTCCATTGTTATGAGTCCATTTGGGGCTGTATGTGAGCCCTGGACTTTAATTTTATGAGGTTGATTTGACAATCTGGAGTGTGTTGGTGGCTAGAGGAAAGATGTCACTCTAGACAACAGACTCAAAACCATGTCACAAAAGCACAGTTAAAACAGTTATACTAACTGAGAAGCAAGTATAGGTTCAGTCATCCTCCAATCCATAAAGGACTCTCATGGGAGAGGGGTTAGGCTAGGTTTCTTCTCATGGCACCAGAGGGCCAACTAAACCTGGGCTGCAGATGGGGACTACAGGGACACATGCTTCAGGTCAACTTCAGGAAAAACTTTCTAATGACCACAATCATGTGGGGATGTGCAGCGCTGCTTCACTTGACCCTGCATTCCCCACCACCGATGTTCGGGCAGAGACCAGAGGACCATTGGAGGCAATGTTGTATGAGTGTTTGGGCATCAAATGAAGGAAAAGACTGTGACCTCTGAGATCTGTGACCCGTAGCCCCATTTTTTTTTTGATACTCGACAGCCATGGCCACTCCTCTCTGCAGTCTGAGGCAAGCCACAGAACCCACACTCCCTCCCTCAGCCCTGTGAACAGTCCTGTGTGGGAATAATGGGAAGAAACAGAAGAAAGGCTTTTGAATAAAGAGCCTAGAGCAACAAAAACTGATAGCACTTCCTGTGAGGGTGGATGTGTTCTATCCGTACTGTCCAACACAGCCACCACTGGTCACACATGGCTGTAGATCCTTACATGTGACCAATGCAACTGAGTAACTGAATCTTAATTTACATTTAAATATCCACATGAGGCTAGTGGTTACCATTTTGGATAGTGCAGGTCTAAAGTTTTTTGTTAAAAATTAAACATTTGCAGTGAAATGAAGGAATAGTATCATTCCACCTAGAAACAAAAATGTAGGTGTTGTATTACAGGTATTCATACCTAAGGGATATCCCCTCAGAATATCTAGATCATTTCAGGTCAGATTTGGGGTATAAAAGTGTCCCAGTTCATAGAAATTGAGTGATGAACCACCCACCATGTCCTAGCACTAATCACCATTTTCACCCACATTATGTGATTTAATCCTGTTTTGACTATGAGATAAAGGTATTATGTTCATTTTTTAATCAAAGAATCTAAAACTTAGAAGGGGGCCTGGTTCAGGGTCATACAGCTCGCCAGGACTCAACTCCAAAACCCTTGTTGTTCTTACTGATCCCTGTGGGTGCTTAGCCCTGCCATTACCTATGCAAACGTCTCTGCCTATAAATGACACTTGCTTTATCCCACAACTTTCAAGTTAGTATGGAATTCAGAGTTAAAAGGCCTGGGTCCCAGACAAGTTAGGTGACCTTTCTGAAGTGATTCTCCCTTCTCTGCCCTGGCAGCTTCACAAGGTGGTTCTGACAGTGCTGGGAGAACGCCCTGCACCCTGTGTGCATATCACTCTTGGTAGATTCAGGTATCCTATGCCCTGTTCAAGCGCCTTATCTCATCAGGCCTCATACACTTTCAGGTTGTACACCCTGGAGACCTAAAGAATTCTGTTGAAGTCGCTCTGAACAAGTTGCTGGACCCCATCCGGGAAAAGTTTAATACCCCGGCACTGAAGAAACTCTCCAGCGCAGCCTACCCAGATCCTGCAAAGCAAAGTAAGGCCAATGGGGGAGGAGAAGGACCAGGGTAGGGGGATGGCATCATCCCGATAACTAGCCTGTTCGTGGGCCTCAGAAAAAGGTCTATCCTACCCTGAGTGCCCAAAAAGCCAGGGAGTCTAAAATGCAAGAATGTCATCCCCCCTTGACTCCTGGAATGGGACTTGAGTCATCTTGATTTTGGTTGGGTGGATTCTATGCAGTGATTATATTTTGTTGTACCAGCGCTGCTGGCGTAGACACATACGTGCATCCTTCTACTAAGTCCTCTTCAGCTGAGTTAGACCGTGAAGGGGGTGCAACTGCTCAGGCAGAACCTGCACAGCCTCTGGGAGAAGCTCATCTCTAGATGCGCTCAGTTCCCTTGCATGTGCCTCTGCCTGGCTCTCGTTAGCCACCCACCCCGAAAAGGCATAGTAAATGTATGTGGAGTGCATGAATGCAAACACCTAAAGGTGACAGAGCTACTACTGTCCCCTCCCCTCCAGCCTAATAACTGAAGAAAAGAATTGATGAAACTCTAATGTGTCACTTTCTCAAAGGTTGCCAACCTTGTTTTAAAACAGATATAACTCAGGTAGCATTCATGCTAAGGTAAATTTTTTTTTAAGACTTTATTTCTAAGAGAAGGGGGAAATAAAGGAGAAGGGAAGGAGAGAAATGTTTGTTGACCAGTTGTCTCCCCTTAACTGGGGAGGGACCTGGCCCACAACCCAGGCATGTGCTATGATGGGAATCAAACCAGGGACCTTTTGGTTCACAGGCCGGTGTTCAGTCCACTGAGCCACACCAGCCAGGGTGGTAAATTTTAATTGATAAAAAGTCTGAACCTCTATAAAATAGAGGCCAGGATTCCCATGTTCCATAAAACTTAATGATATTAATGGTGTTTCCTACACAGGTCCTCAGTTCCTACTTCCACAGTGAAATCCTATATGACTAATATATAAATCTGTTAATCTTTTCCTTAAATAAGGGAGAGGGATTAGATGATAGATCATAGAGAAAGGAAGGTTTAATCAGGGGGTAGACTCTGGGGGTTCTGCATGAAAGCCTGCTGGTGTCCTCATTTGGTGGGATCAGCAGTTGACCTCTCATGGAAGGAAGACAGTTCTGACCCCTTGGGGTTCTTCTTATTCCCAGAGCCAACTGCCAGAGGCCCTGCCAAGAATTCAGAGCCAGAGGAGGTCATCCCATCCCGACTGGATATTCGTGTGGGGAAAATCATTAGTGTGGACAAGGTACTCATTTTCACCACATCCCAGAGAGGGAGATTGGGGTCAAGTTTGTCTCTTTCCATGTGGAGGAAACCTAGCCTGGGATGGGAAGTAACATCCCTGAGGTCATATTGCAAGTCAGAACCCAGGTGTCTCATTCCAGGCCTCAGGCTTTTCCCTTTGCTGCCTCTGGACTTAATGCAAGCAAACATAATCAGGAACTCAGCGTGCGGGGTGGATGTTAGTCAGGGGAACTTGTTTATTCGTTGAATCTGGTCTCATGAACTCACCTGGTCTCTACCAGCGTGTCTGGACTTGCCGCAGACCTTATTTTAGATCAGCTACCTTGTCTCCCAGATCCCCCCATCCTGATCCACACACGTGCGTGCGCACACACAGAAAATGGTGAAGGGAGAAGGACTCTTTCCCAGAGACAGATGGTTAGGCAACCAGTGGCTGGGGCCATTGTTGTGGGCTTTCTCTCTCTTTACATTTTTAAAGATTTTATTTAGGTCTATTTTTAGAGAGAGGAGAAGGGAGGGAGAAAGACAGGAAGGGAAACATCGATTGATTGCCTCTTGCATTCCCCCAGCTGGGGGCCTGGCTTGCATCCCAGGCACATGTCCCAACCAGGAATCAAACCGGCAACCCCTTTGTCTGTGGGACAACACCTAATCCTGTGAACCACACAGTCAGGGCGTTGTGGGCTTTTTCTACTCCCAGCATTGGTTGGCTTTTTCCTACAAAGACCCAGCCACCAAACCTGCTTTGAGAGTTGCTGATACTTTCAGACGGTGACACCGACAGTTGTCCTTTTTCATCTTTCTTGCTCCTAGGACTGATCTGGTGCAGCTGTGGCCATAATGGTAACCAGGTAGTCCAGGCCATTAAATCTCTCTCTCAGAGATTTTAAGTACCTCTTACTCATGTAATTAGGCTCATTTTACTTACATCCCATGTCTTGGTTGAGGGTAGAATGTACCTTCAAGACCCAGTCTCCAGTATGCCATCCGAGACCTGGAAAGAATTCATTCTTTTTTGTTTGTTTGTTTTGTTTTTGGGGTTATTTTTTTAAAAGATTTTAAAATTCATTTTCAGAGAGAAGGGCAGGGAGGGGAGGAAGAAAGGGAGAGAAGCATCCATGTATGGTTGCCTTTCACCTGCCTCCAGTTATGGACCTGGCTGGAGACCTGGCTTGCAACCTGGTTATGTGCCCTGACTAGGAATCAAACCAGCCACCCTTGGGTTCACAGGCTGGCACCTTATCCACTGTGCCACCAGCCAGGGCAAGAGTTCGTTCTTTTTTTTTTTTTTTTTAATTTT
>PVIW01019080.1:0-10271 GCA_004026585.1 Noctilio leporinus
GGTGAGGCAGAGGCAAGGAAGGGGAGCAGCTTAGACAAGAACGGAGTATAAAGGAACCATGAACATGGACAACAGGTGGGATTGACTTTGTGGGGAACGGGTGGGTGGGGAGGGGAACAGAGGGGAGCAAAAAGGGGATGGATGTAATACAACAATAAAATTAAAAAACAAAAAACAAAAAACACTAACAAGGCACAAGGTTATGCCCTGTCAAAGATCACTCTCAGGATGATGAAAGTGTAATGCAAGGGAGGTGTCCACACCCAGCCCCTAGCCTGTCAGGGCCAAAGAGTGATGGATGTCACAGGGAAGAAGTCACATCCTTGACTCAGGGATCACACTCCTGGGAACATGTCCCAGAAAGGAACCCCAAAGATAAATGTTATATGCCCAAGATGCTCAGCTAGCAGTTTGGCTCTGACAATCTGGTAAGAACCAAAATGTCTAAGAGAAGGAAAGGCACCCTGCAGCCATTCAATGGATACATATTGAGTCTGTGATAATGTGGGAAAGTGCTTAAGATAGACAGTCATGTGAAAATGCCTTTTTTTTTTTTTTTTTTTTGTATCCCAATGATGTAGAAAGGATGCTCACATTAAAAAAAGAAATACTAAAAGTAGAGACCTAAAAACATTGGCACTAGCGGTTTGGAGCTATAGAAACACCATGATCTTGCACATCTGGAATTGTTGCCTGAATGGTAACTAATCCTTAAAAATAATGAGTGTTTACGGGGAAGGGACAGAGAACTGGCCAAGAACCAAGCATGTGTACACAAGTGCATGCGGGCCTCTGTGTGTGTGTTGGCGGGGAGGTAAGGAGTGGGTTTGGGGAGGGAATTCATCAGGCAGATGGGCAGCTGTCAAATGGTTAATCGGCTCACAGTCCTGTTCCAAGGGTCCTGCCCCATACAAACTGCTTCTGAAATAAAAATATCCAGGGTGGAGGGGTGTACCCAGGGGGCTGGGCTGGCTGTCGGTGCTAGCTCTCAGGAAAAACATCTGTCTTCTAACCAGCTCCCACCTACAGCCAGGACACTGGGCATGCCAGGCCCGGAAGGACTGCCCAAGGGCATTCCCAGGGCGGGGTTCTGTTCCCTGATTCTGTGGCCTCCTTCCACCTCGCCACACCGCTCAGCCTGAACCGCTGCTATTTCTGAAGAGGTGCGTCAGGCACCATTTCGACACACGCGTCAGAGGGAAGGGGTCCATAAAAGGCAATTTCTCTCTGGCAGCCTGAAGCCCATAATTTCATCTTTATTCACATTGTTCATCCATTTGATCAGATGCTGCTGCCAGTCTGAGCTGACTGCCACTTTACGGGAAAACTAGGTGTCAGAGAAATGACTCATGTCCGCAGAGGGCGGTGCTGTGAGCTGTGTAGCACTCCTTCGCCAGGTCAGAGGAAGATGGCAGAGACCAAGTCCTGGGCAGGAGGGGCCTCAGGCGCAAGCCCGGCTGTATGCTGCCACACTCGGGCTGCCCCTTTGTCTAAGTGGCTCCAAGGCCCCCCGCGCCACTCTTCTGACCACCCTGAAGTCTCCGCACCCAGCTCCCCAGGGCCTGTCATGTCCAGCTCCCACTTTGGCCTGTGCTAGGCCCCCTGCAGTCACTTCTTTTAGCGTGGCACATGGGTATCCCTGGGTATCCCTCTCTCTTTTCGCCTGGAGGCCACAGAGGTCACTGATTATCCTCAAGACCCACCATCACTGATCCTGAAAAAGGTTTATATCAATAGGGTTGAGCAGGCTGCGCACAACACAGCCTAGGGGGGCATGTTTCACAATAGACACTGTAGGGGGTTTTTTTGTAATAACATGAGTCCAACAAATGAAAACAAATACTGCTCTGACAAAGTCAGTATATGACAATTTCAGGCTAGGTGAAAGTAAAGGGTCTTCAGGAAGAAGTGCCCTTTTCTAAAGATGGGCGCCACGTAGGCTCATCAGCCCTGCACAACCACCTGTGAACAGCTGAACATAGCACACCACATTCCCCAGGTTCCCTGGGGCCACTGATGGCGACAGATGCCAGGCAGAGGCAGCCCGGGGCCCGTCACAGCCTCGTCACTCCCACGCACACGCTGTTGCTTGAGAAAATGGCCCTGAGTACCTGGCCAGCTGCTATTCTCTGCTGCCCAGAGGCAGAGGTCATGACCCCTCTTTCCTCTCTCGGCCCTCACAGTCCGGCCCAGCCGTCCACTTGCGGCCCAGAGGCTCAAAGCTGGCACAGACACGACCTTTCTGCAGAGGTGAGCTGCAGCATAGCTAACCCAAGGCAGGGGGAGGCCTGCTCTGCCCACATCTTCCTCCACCTCCCCGCCTTTTCTCTTGCTTCCCCTCCCAGTCTGCCTGCCCACACACAGTGACACCCACATGCATGCATATGCATGTGCATGGTCCCCTTCTGCACCTGCAACATGCTGCTCCCTTAACCTGGGACACCCCGGCACGTAGCCCACCCAAGCCACCCCCTTAGATACTGACCCACAGAGGGCCCCAGGTACTGGGCTCCATGGCCACCTCTTTGCCCCTGGCAGAGTCTTTCCTTAGAGCTCAGGGACTCCTGCACGCCTGAGACTGCAGGTTCATTCTCAAATCTTCTCTATGGTGTGATGAGCACCACCTGGGCTCTGAGTTGGCCAGCCAGGGTCATGCCCCAACATCTGTCCACTGGTGTGGGGAGATCAGAAGGATTCTGGCTAGACTCTAGCCTCCCTGGGTCCCTGTCACCTGGTTGTGGATGCCATGTGCCCCATGCAGCTGCTGGGACAGTTCTTAGCACAGAGTGGATGACTGGCCAGATTTTCTACTAAACAGAGACTAGTTCTATCTTCTCACCATTTACTGCTCTTCACTCTTCATTCTGACTCAAAAGCATCAAAATATTTGAAACATCCCTCTGATATTTAGCCTCTTTCAACAAGATCACCATATTCAACATGCCCCAGGTTCTGCCCCAGAAATGGAGCCCCAGCCCTATCCACCACGGCCTCCACTTCGCCAGTCTCCTTGAGAGTCCAGTATATTTTCCGTCCATGGCCTTCCCTGCCGATGGTCACTGCTGGAAGAGCATGCAGGCTCTGGCCCTACTTTTGCCTGTGTGATCTTCGAAAAGTCACCTCTCTTTTCCTTTTGCATAGTTTCCCCATCTGCAGATCGTCGTGACTATAGTCGGTTTACTTGCAGCCACTGATAAAGCCCCCTGTGTGCGCCCAGGGGCACATGCTCCGAGGCAGCCTCCCTTCACCAGCTGGGGATGTTGGGCTGCTTCTCCTGCATCACCCCCTGGTCTCGTCTGGCTCCTAAGTCTGCACTTGTGCCACGCACACGATGCCATGGTGGCCTTGGCTGGCTGGCTCACCAACACTGTCCTCAGCCTCTGTGAAAATCATAGTGGTAAAACACTACCCCCGCCCCCCGACAGGTATCTCCTTGTGAAACAGCACGTATGTACATAAGTATAGTGGGGAGACATCCACAAAGTGATGATGATGATGATGACGATGATGATGATGATGATTATGGTAATAATAATATGCAGCTACCATGTGCCAGGAAGAGGCAGGGCCTTTTATACATGACTGCTTTCAGGTTAACTCATCAAGTATAACTCTTACCCATAGAATCTCACAGGTAAGCGGACAGAGGCTCCACCAGGTGACATGTCCATAAGAGAACGTCATAGTTTTATGTATCACACCAAGTAACAGTGAACTCTCACAAGGCGACAGGTACTTCACCTCCCTGGGTGCAGAAAGGACATAAACAAGGCAGGTGCCACCCTGAAGCCTCCTTTGCATAAGCCGAGTGTCACCCCCAGAGGTAGCAGAGCTCAACCCCCTTTTTGCCCCCCTGTCCTCTCCAATCCAACCCTCCAGTGCGGCCCGCTCCATGTCTCATGAGGCCCCGACACCTCACTCAAACCGAACTGAGCACCTGTCTGCCGCTATCCTCCACCTGCTCATTCATCCTCACCCTCCAACACCCAGCCAGGTGTCACTGCCTCCAGGAAGCTCTTCGTGATTCCCAGGTTTACCTAAAAGCCTCCACCTCCCACATCTCTGAGCTTCCCCAGCTCTTCCAGGGGATCCATGCACGATAGTGGGACCATAGAGGAGAGGCAGGACGTACTGTACCCTCCTGCAATCTTGAGTTGGGACAGTCCTGGCGAGTCTGGAGTAACCGCAGCTGGAAGGGAAAAGCACCAGCCAAGCATGCACTTGCCATTTGGCCTCAGATAACCCTTCCCTCTGTTCATTTCTGTCCTGGTAGGTTGGTTATGGAATAGTAGTTACGGAAAAGTGCTGAGTGGGGGTGGGGGTGGGTAGGGGGCACATCATAGGCACAGGTGAGACCCAGCCTCCACCTTGGGAGCATGGGGCTTCAGGAGAGAAAACTTGCATTCAAACCACCCAGGCTGCTGCAGAAGGGAACCGAGGAGAGAGAGGTCTGAGGAAAGGGGCCACCTCCAGCCTTGGGGGTAGAGGAAGCCTGAGGAGGAGCTGAAATGTGCACTGGGCCTGCAGGGCTGAATTTGATTAAAATGTAAGGGTTAGGCAAGGACATTTGGCCAAATGGGCAGAGCAGATTTGATGCCAGGCCCGGTGAGGGGCAAGGTGCTAACCCCGTGGCATTAAAGGCCATTCTGCACACTCACGGAAGGCAGTTAGAGCAGAGAGCCCATCCCTCACTTCAGGCCTTAGTCCTTCTCCCTAAGGACCATGGCAGACACCAACAGCAGGAAATGCAACAGCAGGCATCTTGGCAAGCCATCCCCAAAAGGACCCTACCTGTAATTTTTTGAAGGACACTATACCCAAGTCTTAGCTGATGTTCTATGAGGCTGCTTCTCTGAGAATAGCCCTTGACCCAGGCCTCCAAGATGCAAAAAACTCAAAACAGGCCCTCACGCCATTCAAGTTCCTGTCACTCACATCCCTGATCTCCTCCTGTTTCCCTGCCAAGCTCAGTTGAGTATCTACATAACAAAAAGTGCTACCAGGCAGAATGGAGCCTGGCTGGTGGGCACTCAGGGCCCCTTTTAGGTCCCAAGTTAGAAAGCAGCAACCTTAGCAGTGTCATAGGCAGAGCTGCCCAAGGCCTCTGGTAAGGCCATGGTGAGGGGTCCCTATTGTCTGCAATTTCAGAGCTTTACTTTCTGCCCAGAACAGAGGCCGAGGCCCCATACACAGCTAGCTGTGTGCATGCGCACACACAAAGGCAAAGGAGTGAGCTGCCAAGGGCTGAATTCAGAGCTCACAAGAGACCCAAGTAGGCATTTCCCCATCTGTGATGCCTGGCCCTGTTAGAAGCACATACATTAATTAGCTGGTTTAGATACACGTATTATGTTAGTTCATCTTCCCAGCCAGGTAAGTAGGCTTATAACTGTCCTTTAGATGAGGGGATTGAGGCTCAAAAAGGCTAAGAAGCTAGCTGAAAGTTGGGCAGTGCTGAAGAAGCAATATGAATACGCCACCGCCTGCTGGGGGCAGCCCTCTATCAACAGACCTGTCCCCAGGGCTCCTTCACATGTCCCCAAGTCTGAGAGTGGGATGGAGGCCAGTCCCCTCAGCCCACTCTTCCTCTCATTTAAGGGGGTGTGAGCAACTGAGGCCATGCAGGGGTTTGCTCATGGCCACACAGCCTGGCAGCTGTCAGGACAAGAACCCAGGTCCCCTGATGCCCCAGCTACGCTATGAGACTTCCAGAGTAACAGCCCATGTGATGAACCTCAGTTAAGCCCCAGTGCTGTCCTGCCACTGAAATGGTCACTGGCTGGACTTCAGTCCCTAGTTCCCCAGGGCAGGCTGCAGGCCTAGCTCCCCTTCAACCTGCACAAAGAGGGGATGCTGTTCTAAGGGGAAATTTATCTGGAGTGACCTCTCATTTCAATCTTAATGCGTCTGAAAAAAAGGAGGTCAGTCTCACCCCACCTGCATGCTGGGGAGGAAGGCCCTGCCCCTGTGCCTGCTGCTCCACAGTGTGAGGGGCCAGGGGGCTCCCGCCTCCCAAAGCTAATACTAACCAGGCCCCCTGAAGCCTCTCTCACTCTTTAGTTGGCAAGGTTTATAGGCACTATCCTGCCTTAGTGTTTAAAAAATGCACTTTTGGCCAACATTTAAAAACAGCCTTGGCTGGTGTGGCTCTGTGGATAGGCACTGGCCTGCAAACTCAAAGGTCGCTGGTTCGATTCCCAGCCAGGCCACATAACCAGGTGGCAAGCCAGGTCTCTAGCCAGGTCTGTAGCTGGAGGCAGGTGAAAGGCAACCATACATCGATGTCTCTCTCCCTTTCTTCCTCCCTCCCTGCCCTTCTCTCTGAAGATGGTAGGTAAGATCTTTGAAAAACAAACAAACAAACAAAACCAGAGAGATTTCCAGTTTCTCTTGTAAACTCCTCCATACTGGAGTTCCTAGGCCCACACAAGGCACCCAAGGGAGACACTCTGTAGATTGCCCCTGGGGCCTCAGGCACTGAGACTGCATCCTTGCTACTCCGGACCACTGTCCCACCAGCACAGCAAGCTCTGCTCCAGGCCCTACTCTGAGCACTATACCTAACACACCACCTCCTTGAATCCCCCTCATCCCCAGACCTACTGTGCAGAGTGGGACAGTGACAAGACGGGTAGGAAGGAAGGCGTGGCCTGGAGGGTCTGGCAATCAAATTGATTACCCTGTCACCACTTCTAAGGTGCAATTGCTTTGGTCACACCTGACAAAGGTCAGTGTCCCACCCACAATCAGGCAGAAAACAGGCCTGATGCTTGTTAGCTGTAATTCTTCTTGAGAATAGCAACCAAAAGAAGAAAAACAATTTAACCCCTAACTGATGCATACTTTCTTTTTTCCTAACTCGAAACTTCATCCTCAGAATAAATCCATCCAAACTAACAACAGGAACATCATTTAAAACTTTGCACAAAGAATACAACTGCATTAGAAATGAATTATATCCGAAATTAAAACTGAAAATTAAGACCAATCATGGTTTGGACAAAATTCACTTGCAATTTTTAAAAAAGGATTCTTAAGACAGAGCCACAGTATCATCCTCCCATGAAATAAGTTTCCAATGTTCATAAATTACGAACACCCTAAAACTTCAGATGATTTTTTTTCCAAGAGAATTTGCATGGTTAAACCTGACCCTAGGGCTGAGGCTTAAAACCTGTAACTTCGAGGATGCCTGCACTGGGCCAGGGCCTTATGGAGCCACCATTAGTGTGACCAGTCAGCAGGCAAAGTTAATCACAAGGTTTATTACAGATCAAAGGGTGTTAATTTCTAAAAGAATCTGCTTTTAATAAATTAGTGGTAAAGTGAAATTAACTGTCTCTGTCTTTTAGGTCTACAGGGTCAAAGAAACCAATCCCCCAGCTCCCCACCCCTTTTCAAATTATAATAGAAACACTCATTAAGGTAAATACAACAAGTTTCACTCATGCAAAATCTCCAGTAATAAAGGTTTCAAGCATCAGGAATTGCAAGCCAGAGCTGAATGAGGTTGCTTCCATCTTAAATAATTAAACTCCACCTCCTGCCCCCCAGTGCTGACAAGGGGCTCTCAGGTAATCAATCATGCCTACACACCCTGGGGCTGTCATTCAGGACCACCATCCTGGGCACAGCATCCTCAGGGCTGGCCATTGCTCAAATCCAGGCGGCACTTACAGTGACTCTCCTGATCTGTCACAGCTTGCTCAAAGGGTAAAGGGGAGGGGGTTGGCCATGCCCTGAGCATAGCTGACACCTAAGGTAATCCCAGGACAAAGCCATTGTGGCCAAAGCGGCAATTCTGCCCATGGTCCAGGACATTCAGGCTCCCAGCACACTCAGGAAGAAGGGGTATAGGGATGGATTAAACATGGACCACCACTTCCCCCTTCTTTTAAGAAAGCTCTGGATTATATTCCAGTCCCTTTTACAGAGGTGAGTCAGACAGATAGGTTTTTAGCTGCAGCCCCCTCTTCAAAATGCCCCGCGCTTAAAGAGAACCCGGAGCGCACGCTGGTGAGGTATGGGGACAGGGGTTCCCCGAGGCTCCCCGCACTCCCCACGTTAAGAGGGAGTGACATCAGAAGCTTGCGTGGATTGATCATGCAGCAAGCCTGGCACCAGGAATGCGTGGGGAGCCGGGCCTCTGGGCGGAAGCCGGGCAACACTAACCCTTCTTAAATTTATTCAGGCAGCCGGAGCTGCAGAAGGAGCGCACGGAGGCCGTCTCCCAGCAGCCGCGTCCCTTCATCCCCGCGGCGGGGCGGCCTCCGAGCAGTCCGGCGCTACATGGCTCCGGCCCGGGGACTCGTACAGATGCACAGCTTGGTGGGCCTCCCGGAGGCGGCGGGCGCTCTCGGGTCCCAGCGCAGCGTTACCACAATGCACCACTGCCGCCCGCCACCCCGTGAACAAGCCCGTTAACCCCGTCGGCGCCACGGGAGCCAAGTGGAGCACGGGCTGCAGCAGCGGCCGCCCCCTTCTCCTCCCCTGAGAGTGAGAGAGCGGCCTCCGCCCCCACCCCCCCTAAAACAGCAAACCCCAGGGCACCCCTGACGCTGGGCAGGCTCTCCATTTAAACGTCACATTCTAATGGGAAAATCCGAGCGAAGGTGCCGCCCCAATGCAGCAGTAGGCTTGGCGTTGCTTTATTTCAATGGGAAAGTTGTCCTTGAGAGCCAAGGGGCACGTGGGAAAGAGATGGCTGGGGCCTTGACAATGATTCCAGGAATCGGAGTCACCTGCAATTCTGCTGAGGTAGCTGGTGCATCAGTGTCCAGCCACCTGAAGCTACCGTCCACTGTCCCAGAGGAAGGCAACAGGCAAGGCCCCAGGGAACCCAGCTCCCTAGGCGCTCCTACCACTTGGGCTTCCAGGCACCTGGGGACGAATGTCTGTCTCTGCCCAGACCTCCCTAAACACAATTCACCTTTCCAGAAGTCTCCATAGGATGTCTGACAGGCATCAAAAACCCGACTCCAAATCTGCACCCCCAATGTGCCCCAGCCTTCTCCCACTCCTCCCCACCTCAGCTAGAGAATGGCAGTGCCATCCTGCTTACTCCAGACAGAAGACTTGGAGTCTTTCACCCTTTTGTCCCTTAGATCCACCTCCAAGTTGGTCAACACATCCTGACAGCTGTACCCTTAGGATACAGTCAGGATCCCTTCCTTCCTCCCAATTGCTGCAGCCCCACCCCACCCCTTTGCTGCCACCTACCCCTAACAACCATCATTGTGTCTATGGACTGTTCTAGAACCTCCCATCAGGTTCCTTACTTCCACTCAGCACCCATCCCCTCACCTCCTAGTCTACACACAATACGGCAGTCAGACCCTGTTCTAATTAATGTATGTCAGACTCTGTCACACTCTTCCCCTCTATGGTCCCCAAGTCCCTACCAGCAGGTCCATCCAGTTCCCCTCCCTTCCTCCCCACTCTGATCACACTGACTTCTTGGCTTGAACCAACAGTTCTGCAAGGCAGCCCAAACTAGGACTCCAGCCCCACTCCTTGGCCTCGGCCCCCTCTCACTCTGCCCTGACTATGTCTTTGCCACTGGACTACAACCTCTGAGCCCTGGCATGGGGTTTTAGCCATTATTCCATCCCCAACAAAGCAACCACCCACCCCATGCACCCCCCACCACCACCTCATAGAAGACTCAGTCAACAGAATTTGTCAACTGGAATTTACTGAAATAAAATCAACCAATTTTGGGGTTTTCAAATATACAATGAGCTCCTGTTATGACATGAAATAGGCTCAGACAAGATGGTTGTTGGGTCAATATGTCCCTCCCAGGTCTCTGAAGCAACTGGGTATGCCTTCCACCTACAGAATTAATCCTTAGCAATTGTGTTAAGAGTCACTGTCCCAGGCGATATAAGGCATTTAGCCACTCTAGGCCTTGGTTTTCTGGCTACAAAATGAAGACCATAAACTTTGGTACATTTACACAATGGAATTCTATATAGCAGAAAGAAAGAAGGAACTTGTACCCTTTGCAACAACACGGATGGAACTGGAGAGTATTATGCTTAGTGAAATAAGCCAGTCAGTGAAGGACAAGTATCATATGATCTCACCCATTATGGGACAATAATGAGCAAAACTAACAACAAGCAAAACAGAACCAAATATATGAATACAATGAATAGGCCTTCAGTGGTCAGGGGGAAAGGGGTTGGGGGGAGGGGGGAGGCAGAGGCAAGAAAGGGGAGCAGCTTAGACAAGAACCTAGTATAAAGGAACCATGGACATGGACAACA
>PVIW01019081.1:0-10285 GCA_004026585.1 Noctilio leporinus
AAATTTTCAAATTCTGGTTCTTCTTCCTAAAAATTTCCTTCTTCAATGTATCTCTCTGCTTTCATATTTTACTATATATAATTAACAAAAAGGAACTAACCCATACCTTCACTTTGCTTAGAAACCATGTTCATAGCCCTGGCCAAGTGGTTCAGTTGGTTCTAGCATTTTCCGCTACATCAAAAGGTTGTGGGTTCAATTATAGGTCAGGACACATACTTGAGTTGTAGGTCAGGGAAAAAACTGAGGGAAGTTTCTCTCTCTCTCTCCATAACTGCTTCCTCTCTCTCTAGAATCAATAATATGCATATCCTCCAGATGAGGATTAAAAAAATAAAAAGAAATCACCTCTGCTAAATATCCAATTTCATCCCTCACAAAATCTACCTTCCACAAAACACTAGAACACAGTTCAGCTGAGTTCTTTGTCATCTTATAATAAGCACTGGATCCTTCATTTGGGGGGTTTTAGAGGCTGGGAATTTAGAAAAGGTCTTAGGGGAGTATCTCAGCAGAATATTCATCAGATTTATTTATGCTAGTGAGTCAAAATGACATTTATTCCCCTGACTTCATCCATCCTTGGGTAGGGTTGGTACAAATGACACTAATTGTTTTTCTGTTACCTATCTTCTTAAATAGGGTGATTTAAGCTATTTACCGTCTGGTTAGGGAAGTGTAAAACATTTACTCTTAAAAGTCCTTGGTTAGGAAGTTAGGATTTTGCTATTTATTAGATGGTTATAAACTGCTTATCTATTAACTACCTGTCTCAGTTTCCCTATACCATTTACCCTGGCTTACTAGCTTGACTCACTAGAGGGTCTCATTTTTACTTCATTACTTCTTTTAAAGGCCCTATCTTCAAATACAGACATGAAATGAGGTGGTTAGGGATTCAACATAAGAATTTTGGGGACACAATTCATCCCATGATACACAGAATAGGATAAAATATTTGCAAGTTATACAGGGTGCACGCAATAAAGTGACCAAATTATAGTAAAATAAACAACATACCACAAAAGTGTTATAGTCTGAAATAAATACATATGTAAATACATAAACATAGTCATTATTTTTTAAATTGTTTAAAAAAGTCTCCATTTGCTGCAATAATAGATTTGATTTGACTTGGGAATCTTGAGCACACTTTAACTTTTCTTTATCCATGGACATTATCATGTTTTCAGTCTTAGGTTTAATAGCCACTTTAATGTCATGAGGCTGTTTATTAACTTCTCTCTCACAAATGCTCCATACATTATAGTCTAAAGGATTTGCATCTGGTGAACTAGGCATCCAGATTTCCTTTGACCAGAATTCAGGAACATTGACACTGAGAAAGTCTTGCACCTTCTTGGTGTTATATGCTGGTGCACCATCTTGTTGGAGAAGAAAATGATGTCCATTTTCGACTTGCTTCATCTATGGAGGAGAAAATGACATCCATTTTCAACTTGCTTCATCCATGGTACAAGTACTTATCTCAAAAACATCAATGTAAACATCAGCAGTCACCTTCAAGCCTTGTGGAAACAAATGTGGGGTCATGATATCTCCTTCATTGCTGACAACTAACATAATCACTGTAACAGGAAATTTCATTTTCATGATAATTGGGACTTCATTAAGATTCTCAAAGAGCCACCTGTTATTTCTTCTGTGAACTATGGTCCTGCTGAGAATTCTTTTCATCAGAAAGGAAAATCAGAAAGCATTTTCCTTTGGGATTTTTCAATGTTGTTAGCAGTTTCCTTGCTTTTTCAAAGTGCCTTTCCTTTGTCTGCTGTCATAAACTGGCCTCTTTTAAGAACATATGATCTGTATCTGATATCTTCAGCAATCATCTCCCTGTGACCTGTTGCATTGGACATCTGCAGTTCTCTTGCTATGGAGCACATTGACTTTCCTGGATGTTCATTGAGGATCTCCTGGATTCTGTGTACAATATCTGAACTTGTGGGATCTTTGCATACCTTATACATTTTCCTTGTTGGTGTGGTGACATCAGGATCAGCATCATACATCTTTTTCACATTGTCAAGTGTATGTAAAGGGATGTTACTGAAGTCTGCAATTTCCTTAGCAGTTCGCCCTGCATGTAGTCCAGAAATTATGCTTGCGCTAACCATCACATGATGGTTGCTCTCAGAATTTAATACTTTATATGTGAAACAATGATGTTAAACCATAACCTTAGAAACATAGTTTTTCAAAATCATTAAGAAGCATGTGAAATAAGGAGATACAATGTTATTGCCAATTTATCGTGTGTGTCCTGTATCTCTGATAAGGCAATAGTATCAGAATATATATATATATATATATATATATATATATATATATATATATATATATATCTTACAACTTAACAATAAAAAGACAACCCAATTGAAAATTGGGCAATGGATCTGAGAAGATATTTCTCTAAATGAGATATACAAATGGCCAAGAAGCACATAAAAGAAAAATGTTCAACATCATTACCCATTTGACACTAGGGTAATGCAAGCCCAAACAATAATCAGAATTAAAAAATATAAAGCCACTTCATAGACTAAGGTGGCTTTAATTTTTTTAAAGAAATAATAATTTTTACTGTAGAGAAACTGGAACCTTCCTATATTTCTGGTAAAATTGCAAAATGTGCAGCAGTTTTGAAAAACAATGTGGTAATTCTCAAAAAGTTAAATACGTACCTGTATATACCCAAGAGAACTAAAATTATATGTTCACACAAAAATGCATAGACAAATGTTCATAGCAGCATAATTCATAATAGCCAAAAAGTCTAAAAAGCCCTAATGTCCTCAAATGAGAATAGCTAAATAAAATATGGCATATTTATGCAGTGAACTATTATTAGGCAACAAAAAGGAATGAAGTACTGCTACATGCTACAGCATGGGTGAGCCTTGAAAATATTATGCTAAAGAAAGCAAGAAAAAAAATAAAAACAAATGGTTTTAAAAAGGCAGAGAAAACATTTTCCTAAGAAGCCAGACACAGAAGACCACATGTTCTATGTATTACATTTGTCTTGTATGTGCACAGAGACAGCAGTTGCCCAGGTTTAAGAGAAAGGAGTGAAGGTGAGAAAAAATAAGACATGACTGCTAATGGATTTAAGGTTTCTTTTTAAGGTAATCATTTTTTTTTTTTTTTTTTTTGCTTTTATATCACTTTAAAATTTTTTAATTGAATATATGGGGTGACATTGTTTAATAAAATTAAATAGGTTTCAGTGGTAAAATTCTATAACATATCATCTACATATTGTGTGTTTACCACCCCAAGTGAGAAAAAAAAATTTTAATTGTGGTGATGATTGCACAATTCTGTGAATATATAAAAACTGTTCAATTATATACTTCAAGTAGGGGAATTATATGGTATGTGAATTACATTTCAACAAAGCTATTAGGATTACATACAAGACCAATTATTCTAAAATATAATAATCAAAATATATGTATATATATATATATTTAAAAGATTTATTTATTTTTAAGATTTTATTTCATTATTTTAGAAAGAGGGGAAGGGAGAGAGGCAGAGAGGGAGAGAAACATCAATGTATGGTTGCATTTCACCTGCCTCCAGTTACAGAGCTGGCTGGAGACCTGATTTGCAACCTGGTTATGTGCCCTGGCTGGGGAATCGAACCTGCAACCTTTGGGTTCGCAGGCTGATGCCTTATCCACTGTGCTACCAGCCAGGGCCAAAATATATATTTTTTAAGGATTTTATTTACATAGTTTTAGAGAGAGGGGAATGGAGGGAGAAAGGGAGAGAGAAAAATATCAATGTGTGGTTGCCTCTCATCTGCCCTCAACTGGGAACATGACCTACAACCCGGAGCTGACTAGGAATCTAACATTCGACCTTTTGGTTCATGGGCTAGTGTTCTATTCACTGAGCCACATCAGCAAAGGCAGTTATCAAAATAATTTAAAGTATAAGATAGTATTATATGTGCTTCCCATATTTAAATTTAAAAATTAGCAGTGGGTGTTATTAATGACTACCGTATTTCAAAAAACTAATGAATATATATGAGTTTTAGATATTTGCAGCAATATGATATGATATGAAAATATTTATGATTTCCATTGGTAATAAAGTCATTGCTTAACATTCATAAAAAGGAAATACTGAGTTATAGTTAGAGGTTAGTGAAAATAAAGATTGAATATTTTTCTACCCTGGCTGGTGACACAGTGGTTGGGGCGCCGGCCTGCAAACCCAAGGGTCATTGGTTCAGTCCCCCAGCCAGGGCACATAATGAGATTGCAAGCCAGTCTCCAGCCAAGTCTGTAGCTGGAAGCAGGTGAAAGGCAACCATACATTGATGTCTCTCCCTCTCTCCTTTCCCCTCTCTCTAAAAATAATATAAATAAAATCTTTTTTTAAAAAAAGAATATTTTTTCCCAGCAAGGTTCATGACTTCTTTGAATATGACCCATAAATACTTTGGGGTCTTTGAACCCCAGTGTAATAAATCCTGAAACAGAGAAGAAACCAGTTGGAAGGCTAAAATAGAAGTCCAAGTCAGCATCTACATGGGATGGAGGAATGGGTGGATTATAACTGCATTTCAGGAGCTGACTCAATTGGACTTAGTAATTGAATGGGTGTGGGCAGTGGGGGAAATATGATGTCTGAGCTATTGCTTAGGTAACCAAGCCAACAGTAAGCAAGTCATGGAAATAGGAAACAGAATGTGGTAAGAGAAGCAGCCTGAGTGAAATGAGATTGAGTAAAAATAAAATGTTGGGTTTGGAATGTGTTTAGTGTGAACATGAATGAAACAAGGTAACTGGATATATATATTGTGATCCTGAGATACGAATTTAGGAGTCATCATGCAATGGCATAGGGAGAACACGTGAAGAGGGAAGATGGCCATCACAGGAGACAGAAAACAAGAAACATTAAAAGGAAGAGCAGAGACTAGAAGCCTGCAAAGATGATGTGGCTAAAAGAATCAGAGAAATAGTAGGAAAGACAGTAGAGTTACTTGACTCCTACACCATAGAGACTCTGGGCTTGGGTACAAAATTATACAATCATTATTTTATACACTTCATTTATAACATGCTATGCTTTGGAATTCATATAATGTTTACTTTTATAGTAACTGTTGTTTTACTTACTGAGCTTAAAACTAAAATATAATGGTCTTTGCTAAGGATTACATTGAACCATGAGCTGCTAGACCAGGAACTGCTGGCAGAACTACTTGGACTTCCACCTCTGTAAGAAGACAATGACTGCTAAAGGGGACAGTGTCTCCGTGTGAGATTCTTATGACTGTGTATACAAGTCCCTCTGCCACCCCACATCCTGGTGTCAGTCTGGGATAACTGCCTGATAGAAGGCACAGTTTTCTGGGGAAGATCTGAACTGGCTCCACCATCTGTCCTCCATCCTCCATCCTTCTCCCAGGGAGGTGAAGCACATCCCATTCAGGGATTCTGAATCATGGCTTAACTAATAATATATACTTTTTGGAAAAGTTAAAGAAAAAAAACCTAAAATTTAAAAATATCACTGCATTATTGATTCTAAGAAGCTATTTTCTTTTTCATCTATGACTTACTAAAAAAAAAAAGCAAAAAACAAAAAAAACCCTGTATTTAAAAATTATGTTTTGGCTAAGATTTAGTATATGTCTTATCAGTTTAATATCTAATATGTCTTCTATCCAAGGACAATATAGTAAATAGATTTTTGGAACAGGGAAATGGAACAGGAGCTTGTTCCATTCACTCCACACATCAACTCAGTATTTCAGTACTTCTGGGAATTTACAAAAAAAAAAAAAAAGAAAAAGAAAAAATTATGTTTTAATATCACCACCACTGTCTATTTCTAAAACATTTTTACCCAAGACAAATTCTATAACCATTAAGGAATAATTTCCATGCTCTCTTACCCCCAGTACCTTATATTGATATCTTTTAGTCTTTCAGTTTCTATGAATTTTCCTATTCTACTGTGGTAGAGGAATAAACTTTCCTCTACTCCCAAGGTTCTTCTGGTTGGTCTAATTATCAAAATAGACATGAGAGACTAGCAAGAGAAAGCAACCAAATTTAATACATACATATATGAGAAAGTCAGAGATGCCACAACCACCAGACATTCAGAGATAGAAAGGATGACTGAGGTATACAAGATATCCTGAGCTAGGGACAAGGTAATGAAGCACTTTGGTGTTTCAAAGGGTCATTGCAGGATGATAATAAACAGAAGTTTGCACGTCCTATACAGAAGTCAAAAGGAGTTATCTCTAATAATAGCTTATTAAGGACAAAGCCCCTAATTCAAATTCTTCTTGGTAGTTGGGAGTGAGGGGACAGAAGGTTTTCCTGAGCCTGTGACTAAAGATGTCTTTAGCTCAAAGTGATGTGCGTATCACTGAGACACATCTTGGGGTGACTTGTTTTGGACTCCCACATTAGGTATTTCATATAAATGCAACTATACAATATCAATTCTTTTGTGCCTGGCTTTCTTCATTTAGCATGACATTTACAAAGTTTACCCATGTTGTAGCATGTATCAGTACTTCCTTTTTATAAGCTGAATAATATTCCATTGTGTGTATATACACAACATATTCATTAGTTATTCATCTGTTGATGAACGCTGGACCATTTCAACCTTTTGGCTATTGTGAATAATGCAGTGGACACCAGTGAACACATATTTGAATTTCTATTCTCAGTTCTTTTGGGTTTATACCTAGGAGTGGACTTGCTGGTTATATAATAATTTTATGTTTAGCTTTTAGAGGAACTGCCAAACTACTTTCCACAGAGGCTTTACCATTTTACATTCCCACCAGCAGTGTATGAGGGTTCCAGTTTTTACCAACTAATTTTCTTTTTATTACTATCATCACCATCAGCAGCAGCAGCAGCATGATAGCCATCCTAATGGACCCTTGTGATTTGTTTGCTGTTCCCTAATGACTAATGTTGTTGGGCCATCTCTTCATGTACTTACTGGCCATTTGTGTATTTGGAGAAATATCTATTTGAGTCTGTTCATTTTCAAAATTGGAGCCCACTTTTATGCATGTCAAAATCCAGCTGTTTAAGAACTATCTTTTGAATTGACTATTTTTCCCCATTGAACAGGCTGGCACACTTGTCAAAATCATAGGCCATATATCTATGGGTTCATTTCTGGACTCTCAATTTTATTCCATTGGTCTATATGTTATGTGTTTTGTTTTGTTTTTATGTCAGTACCACACTGTCAACACAAAAGAAGTCTAAAACTATAGACATTTTTTATAGGAGTTTATTTCAGCCAAAATGATGACATATGCCAAGTAGCAAAATCTCAAACACTCTGAAGAATAACAATTTTTTCCCTGGCTAGATAGGTCAGTTGGTTACAGCATTGTCCCAATATACCAAGATTTCAGGTTTGATTCCCAGTCAGGGCACATACAAGAATCAACCAACGAATGCATAAATTAGTGGAACAACAAATTCCTCCCACCCCCTTCCTTCTTCTCTCTCTTTAAAAATCAAAATTTTTAATTAATGAATGAATGCATAAATAAGTAGAATAGCAAACCAATGTTTCCCTTTCTCTATCTCTAAAATTAATATATAAAAATGTTTTTAAAAGAATAACAGTTTTTGGCCCTGGCTGGTGGCACAATGGATAAGGCATCGGCCTGTGAACCCAGAAGTCGCTGGTTCGATTCCCCAGCCAGGGCACATAAGCAGGTTGCAAGCGAGGTCTCCAGCCATATCCGTGGCTAGAGGCAGGTGAAAAGCAACCACACATCGATGTCTCCCTCCCTCTCTGCCTCTCTCCCTTCCTGTCTCTCTAGAAATGATAAAATATATTTTTTTAAAGTTTAAATAAATAAATAAAATAAAAAACAAAACAAAACAAAAAAAAAAAAGAATAACAGTTTTGCAGCTTTTTATGTATTTGAAATTAAGGAGAGGATGTGAGGAAAACTGGAAAAAGCAAGGTGAGGATTGGATTACAGGATAGTTAACAAGATTATGTGCTCTATTAAGGTTTAATATCTCTTTCAGGATTATTAATTCTGGTATATCAAAGGTGTGTTAACATTAATATAGATGTACAAATAAATTTGGTGTAGGTAATTCATTTAAAGATATATATTTTACAAAGTCCTGCCTTATTCTTAATAAGCTCAGTTTCATTACTAAAATGTTTCCATGTTGGCAGTTTCTGACTTCATTATTATTAAAATTATGGCATCGCTTCAAACATCTGAGTTGTCTTAATGTGAAAATAAAACTGCAATGCCACAAGGGAAATTGTGACCAAAGCCACTTCTTAATGTAAAAAATAAATAAGTAAATAGGAGTTGGGAAGATGGCAACAGAGTAGAGAGCAGTGCTGATGGTGTCTCGAGTACCAGAGCAGCTTGAGGACAAGATAGGGAGCGTGAGACGTCTTCAGGACCCTAAGCATTGGAGTGGTCAGCATCT
Source organism: Noctilio leporinus (assembly GCA_004026585.1). Classification (NCBI taxonomy): domain Eukaryota; kingdom Metazoa; phylum Chordata; class Mammalia; order Chiroptera; family Noctilionidae; genus Noctilio; species Noctilio leporinus. Next base: position 8,499 of record PVIW01019081.1, read on the forward strand.
GGACACAGGGGAGCACAGCCCAGAGGCAGAGGAGGCCAGCAGGACAGTAGGTGAGGCGTTCCTGACCGACCAGCTGGCGGGCCGAGGTCGGCTCTGGGCAGAGGCAGCTCTGCCCAGAGGGGTGCCTTTGACCAAGGCCAGCTCCAGGCTCCTGGCGACTGGAAGTCTCAATAGTGAAGTGCAGGCAGCGAGGGCAAACACTGTAGGGAACACGCAACTGAACCCTTGCAGGGGAGGGACTATGTGAGAGACTCACTCTGGCAGCAGGGAGAGAAGGCTCCGCGCGGGGCTAGAGGCAGAGAAGAGTCCTGCGGGGAAGCCGGAGCAGAGGAGCAGGAAGTGCACTGGCAGGGCAGCAAGAGGGCCACCGAGGAAACAGCAGCTAGAAGCCCCTGCGAGGGGGGAGGCCCAGCCCTGCGCAACCACACAGGCCCCCAGGCTCCGCAGAAACTCCAAACGGCGAGTGGGAGAACCAGCAAGCCAGGAACTAGTAGTGGGAACAATTGACCCGCCATTGCCGGAGACAAAGGCGCACCGCCCACGCCTGGGAGGGGCTCATCACAGAGGCCAGGTAAAGGGCTCCTCGGAGAGCTGGTTGGCTTGAAGGAGTGGTGCCCGCCCCGGAAGGGCGGGACAGTGTAGGCGGACCCCCGACAGTGTTGACTGACAGAGGGACAGTGTTGACTGACAGGGGCGGCCTCCTGCCAGAACTGCGGGGGTGGGGCCAGTCGTCACAGGGACCAGCGAAGTTGCGGGCTGCCCTGCAGAAGTGCTGGGTGCTCATCACGGGCAGGGGCCTCCACCAGGAGTGGGAGGGGGCACCCTGCGGGCTCCAGAACGCTGGCAGCCCTAAAACTCAGCCAGGCTGCAGAAGGCCCAGCCTACCTGGGGGCGGACACTCAGAATCAGCCCTACTGTGACAATCAGAGGCCCTGCCATGCACCAAGACCGGCTAGAATATAGACTATAGACTGTAAAGTCCTCACCAAGAAAAAGAGGCAGCCTCAGGAAAGGGATTGCTGCCAATCTCAAGCACCTGAGTTATACTGAAAGCAATATGAACTATTAATCCCCAACATATCCTTTGCAAAAGATACTTCTTACATATTCTTAATCCCCCCCATACCTCAATCCACCTAAATACCCAAGACCCTCCCCCTACTCTCGAATTAAAGTCTACTCACTCTGTGGCTATAACGCATTCCCAGTCCTCAATCTAAGTATTCCTCCCTTCCCCAGCCTTTCTAAACCCTTTCTTTATTCTTTGCTTCCTTCCTCTTTTTTTTTTTTTTTTTTTTAATTTTTCTTTTCCTTTTCTTCCTGGTAAAGCCCACAGGTTCTGGCTCCACCTGGACCAATCAGAAATCATAAAGGGTGAACACACAGCTAAAACCTTTCTTTATTAATATTGATTTCTCTTTGCCTTGTGACTTTCTCCCCACCCCCTTTTTATTTTTTATTTTTTCTTTCTTTCTTTCTTCTTTGTTTTCTCCCTGATAAAACCCACTGGTCCTGGCTCCACCTGGACCAAACAGAGACCATAAAGGGTGAACAGACACCTAAACCTTTTCTTTATTAATATTGATTTCTCTTTCTCTTGGGACTTTCTCCCTTTTTTTCTTTCTTTTTTCCCCCCCTCTGCTAAAAGCCCTCAGGTCCAGGCTCCATCTGGACCAGTCAGGGATTATTAAGGGTGAACAGCCATCTAAACCCTTTCTTATTATTATAATTATCATTTTCATTTCTTTTTTCCTTTTGCATTTTGTGTGTGTGTGTGTGTGTGTGTG
>PVIW01019082.1:0-10271 GCA_004026585.1 Noctilio leporinus
GCCACTGGGCTGCCCAACACCGCCCCAAGCCCGTCTGCCACAGAGCAGAATTCAGCATCCAGGGGTGCTCCTTGGACTCCACCCAAGAGGGTTCGTTTTTGAAAGGTCAAAAGCATTCCCAGCACATCTGTAGGGTGAGAGTGAGGGCCAGATTCCAAAGGAGGAGGATGTCTATGGAAGCGTCAGCACCCTGCTTGATGAGACTCTAACGGAAATCAAAGGTTGTTCAGCAGGAGTGATGTCTGTGAGGCAAACTGTCCTTAAACCCCACTAAGGCGCAACCTCAGGCCACAACTGGATTCAATTACTGCGTGGAAAGAAAGGCATTTGCTCATAAAGCTGCTCTGTTTCCGTGCCTGGCTACGAGCTGGGTCAGCCGTGACAAAGACAAGCCTGTGTGTTGTTTTTGGTTGTTTTTCTTTTCGGGCTCTTATGCTGGTACCGCCAGGCCCCAGGCTGTTTGGATCAGTTATGCGGGGGCCAGCTTACTTGTTCTGGCTTTCAGCCCTTTTGTCCGGTGTTGATGAGAGAAGAGCAAGCCCATGACCAGCGGACCTGAGGGGCCACACAGCATGACTCAGGGGTGGCGTTGCCCACATGTCCCTTGGGAGCAGCATTTGTGGGGAAGGTTCACATTCTGAGGAAGGCTCTTAGGAGAGAATGTAGGCACCTTGAGAGAGGTTTGGCATAAATGGGTGTTCTCAATATTAATAATAACATAACATATAGAACACTTATTATGTGCTATGTGCTACCCTGTCTTAAGAGTTTTACCTAGTGTTATCTCAATACTCCCAACAATCTTCTGAAGAAGGTACTATCATTATCTCTAATTTACAGATGGGGAAACTGAGGCCCAGAAGGGTGACGTAATTTGCCTAAGGTTACACAATTAGCAAGGGGCTCAAAGCCTAGCCTCTTGGTCACTACATGGTTAAAAACTGTGTTGCAGAAACTTTAAAACCTTATGGCATTTATTTAGCTATGAAACATAGTTAACAGTATTCTTAATTCATTATTTTCCTTAATACACCTGAAAGACACATTTCTATTGTTATATATATGTTTTAAACCACAAGACTTGGGAGACCCATTGGGTCCCACCTGCCTTGGGGCAGGCAAGGCGTGGTTATTACGGAAAGGCAGAGGGCTTTCCATCAAGATACTGCACCCAAGGAGGCTAAGAACCAGCGCAGATACCTGATCGCAGCCTAGTCTTCCTGCAGGAGCGTGGCCCTCTGATGGGAGAACCTCGGGCCTCTAGCTTGGAGTGAACACGTTGACAGCTCAAGCTCTGTCCATTTGCTTACTTCTCTGTGACGATTATTATTGTGCTGCTTCTCAGCTCCGGACTCAACCTTCATTACTTGCTCGGCAGTAATGAACCAGGACCCGTAGCAGCTCTCCTTTGTCAGCTAGTGTGGTGTTAAGCCTTCTTAGTTGTGAAGGGAGACACCGTGTGTCTACCTACTGTACACCTCCAGCTTGACTGGAAGTCTCGCTTCAATTCTTAACTCTGTATCTGCATGATTCTTACTTAACTGTAACCCTTGAGCATAACTGAGTCTGTTCTGTGTTTATCAGTTTGACATGAAACAGTTCAGTGTAGTTCCGTGATCTACATGTAACCACTGTCCACACAATCTTTCGTTTATCATCACTCGTGGCAATATAATATTCTACATATTTATTTCCTATGCTAAAATGTGCTTAGCTAGTTCCCAATGGATGGATACTTGGGTTGGTTCTTGCCTTTCCATATGATGAAAAGCACAGCTTGAAATATCTCTGCTCAAGTTGCAACAGCCTCACCTAATTTTTCATCTGTCTCCCCCTTTCTCACTTCTCTAACAGATGGGCTTACCCATTTTCCCTCAGGGGGACAGGAGGTTATAGGAAAAGAAGAGAAATTAGGGGCATTGTGGGCCCAAGAAGCAGCAAGTATTCTGAGGAAGCACCTCCTGCCAGGAATAGAACCAGTCAGTGGCAGGGACGCAAATTGGTTGGAATTGGAGGAACTAAGCCTTGGGGAGTCATTCCAGAGACCAAGCTGTCTTTTCTTGAGTCTCTCATGTTGTGGCTTGTGACTAATGTGTCAGTGATACTGAGCCTGTGGAAACGGCACCCATATACTATTTCAGCACTCAAGAGTAGCCTCAAAATCAGGCCGCGCTTGAAGTAATTGCGAGTGGGAAGCACCTTGTGATTACTCCTCTCTGGCATTTTAAACCACCAATAACTCGATTGTTTTCTGAATTCCCAGAGTGTCGAGAACACGAAGAAACCCTCTTTGTCGGCTCCACTAAGTGAATGTTTACCTCACACTTAAATTCTCTTTTTCACGAAGGAGGGTTCCTGGTGTGATGCTCAGAAGGGAGCTTGAGCATGGCACTCTTTGGGCTGTTCACATATAATATTTATCTGAAGAGTCTTTAGTGCTCACTCATTCTTAAAAGGAGTTTGGTCGCACATGCTACTCTCAGTTATTTTCTCCTATCATTTTGAAGGTATTATTCTACAGTTTTCCAGTTGCTCTATAAAGGGGTCTGCTGTCAACCTAATTAGTTCTTTGTAAGTGAGCTGCCTTTTTGCTGCATGTTGCCTGTAAGATCTCCTTTCTGAGTTGAGCATGCTGCACTTTCACTACAATGTGACTGAGTGTCGATATTAAAAAATTTATCCTGCAAGGTATATACTACACTCCTTGTATTTGTGGGTTCATCTTGCTCACCAGTTCTGGACTTTCTCATTCAGTATCTCTCAGTATTACCTTTCCACCTGTTCTCTAGTCTTTTCTGGAGCTCCTATGATCAATCTATTAAGCTTTCTTATTCTATCCTGCAGATCTCAATCACACTTTTACATTTTCTATCTTCCTGTCTCTCCCTTTGCTGTATTCTAGACAATCAATTCAGGCACACTAGTTAACCGAGTCTCTTTTCAACTGTATTTAATTCAGCCATTGAGTTCTTATTTTTTTTTTTTAAAAGGTATTTTATTTTTTAAAGATTGCATTTCATCATTTTTAGAAAGAGGGGAAGGGAGAGAGGCAGAGAGGGAGAGAGACATCAATGTATGGTTGCCTTTCACCTGCCTCCAGCCACAGACCTGACTGGAGACCTGGTTTGCAACCTTATTATGTGCCCTGGCTGGGGAATCGAATCTGTGACCTTTGGGTTCGCAGGCCGGCACCTTATCCACTGTGCTACCAGCCAGGGCTGAGTTCTTATTTTTAACAATTATAGTTTTAACTTATTAATGTTTTACTTGGAGGCCCTTGTTGGTGGTGTAGTGGATAAGGTACTGGCCTGCGAATCCAAAGGTTGCTGGTTCAATTCCCCAGCCAGGCACATAACAAGGGTGCAGCAACGTCCATACTTTCAGGCAGGTGAAAAAAAAAAAAGGCAACAATACATTGATGTCTCTCTCCCTCTCTGCCTCTATCCCTTTCCCTCTCTTTAAAAATAATAAAAATAAAATCTTTAAAATAAATTTAATTTGTTTTACTTGGCTTTTTCCCCAATCTGCCTGCTCATATTTCATAGTCTCTTGCACATACTGATGATTCTGTCTTAAATTTCAAAAATCATTTTATATACAATATTTAAAATTTTGCATTTGATAATTCCAATACTGAAGGCCTGGGACTATAAATGTATTGTTTATTGTTTCTACTTTCTATTATATATGGTTGCTTACATTTTTGCTGTTTGGTGATCTTTGATTCTGAACTCATTTTGCTCCATGGGCAAGAGTCCTGAGGGCCTAACCTGGAGTTATTTACCCCAGAAGAGATTTTCATCTGCTTCTTATAGGACCCAAAGGGCTGATTTAGTCACTTTCAAGAGTCAAGCTTTAAAGCAGGAGATCTTCACACCTTGCAATGGACCCAAAACTTAGTGTTCAATTTTATCATGTGCTTACCTCCTGCTTGGATTTCATCTCACTGCTCATTTCTTTGGACTCTGGAGGGTTCCATTGCTATCTTTCTGCTAGTCCAGCAGTACACATTAACAACCATGTTGTGTTCAAGATCTAACAGAATAGTGGTAGGAGCATCTTCAGGGAATCAGCTCTGCCATAATGCTAGGAATGGATGTCATGTGCTCGTAATTTCATCCCATACAGGCACAGCAGCAAGAGAGATACATGTAGAAGGAGACATAGCCTGCACTTCAAAATTTTAAGGTAAAATAAAGATAAAGGCAATAATTAGAGAAAATTTCAAGGCTCTCTCTCTGTCTCTCTATGCATACATATGAAGTCTGTCCAGAGGTATCCAGCTGTGTAATATGAAAAATAGAGACATTTATTAAAGAAGATATAAGATACAAGAAACATTGTATATAGGACAATGATGCTTCAGTCCCCTTCAAAGTAGGCACCTTGGGACCTCACACAGTTCTCCCAATTGCCATCAGCTGCCCTGTTGTATTTTCCTGAATCTCATCGATGGTCTGAAATTTCTTCCCTTTCAAAGGTGACTTTAGTTTTGGGGAAAACCAGGAGTAGCAGGGTGCCAAATCTGGGCTGTAGCAGGCTGAGTCACCTGGGTGATTTGATGCTTTGCCAAAAAAACTATGCATGAGAGGTGATGCATCAGCAGGCGCATTGTCGTGATGAAGTTGCCAATCATTAGTTGCCCATAGCTGTGGCCTTCTAAGTCATCCGAATAGGTTCTGCAGATTAATGTTCAAGCTTAACAGAATTTGATGCAGTTCATTGCTATACTCGCTCAGTCATTTTGAATGTGATGTCCACACCGTACACATGCTCACTCCACAGCATCTACTGCCTCCAGTGACTAGTTAAGTGAAGTTGTCATTGTTCACTCATGTGCATTCAAGTCCACTCTCCTTGACTGCCAGGTTACATTGTTGTCATGTGAACCGTTCTTGTCATACTAATAATGGCTGGACATTTTCTGGACAGACCTTGTACACACATACACACATACACACATATTTTACTCAATGAATTACATTATTTTACATTCACAGTTTTATTTAGGCATAAGCAACAGGTAGAAAAAAATGTGACTTAAAGTTAAATTGTGTTCAAGTTCCTGCTCTCTGTGACCCCTGGCAAATCACTTCATCTCTTTGAGTCTCACTACCTGTATGTCACAAGGTAGTAATAAAGATTACATGAGAATATGTCTTTAAGACTTCTATAAACCATACTATTACCCCATGTATATTTAGAGAGCTGATACCTGAAGTAAGTCTAAGGTATCCTTTAAGGACAGAAGCTGGTATTCAGGGTGGAGTCAACAACATTAACAGAGGCACCAAGAAGGAATGAGTAACGTCTTATCCTTGAGTCTGCTTATAAAACAGGCCTTGCCTTACTGTTATTTTATCCCTCTGACCTCATAATTATAAGACTTAGCTGGTAATTTTCATATGAATAGCCCTTTGAAAGTCCCCCTATAATTTCCTTATTTACAAGGTGGGTGCTCATTAGAGTCCTGGTCTGAGCAGGTGGCTTTTAGACATGGACAATGAATGGAGGGCCAGGTCATTTATCCTCCTTAATGATTTTGTAGTTACAGGTGCCAAAATCAAGCAACATTATCTCAAAGAGGTGCGTCTTGTTTCTTGCTTCTGTATGCAAATTTCCTGTGTTTTCCTTCCAGTGCTCACTTGTTGAGGAGGGCTTTGGGAGGGCTGGCTTCTGTTTTTAACACCAACTAACCACCTGACGTGTATTCACCTTCTGGGTGCAGCAAAGTCCTTCTGGCTCAGCTTCCATCTGGACCTGTGGTGCTGTACTGAACTTTGTAGTTCTCTAGCCTTCAAAACAAAGTGATCCAAAACAGAGCCTACTTCTGGTTTGAAAATTAGTTGGAGAAAATCTGGGCTCTGAACAAAAACCACATTTGAAAGAGTATGCCTTTTCTTTTATTGGCGTTTGCTCTAAAAAGCAAAGGCTGAAAAACAGCTGTTAGCTGTTTATACAGTATTTTTTATTTAAGTGTTAGACAATAGCTGTTTTCTTCTTCACTTAGAATGGCACTTGTTTTTTTTTCTTGGGCCATTTAAGTCCTCTCTCCGTGTGGCCTCAAGTATTGGTATGCACCTCCTCTCTCTCCCAAGGTTTCTGGAGGAAATTAAGGGTTTTGTTTTCTTTCTTCAGTTTCTGGGGGGCGGGGGTTTGTTTTCTTTTGTTTCATTTGTTTGTTTTTTTGTCTTGAAGTCAGACTTTGGCTTCCCAGAATAGATGGCTGAGTTTGGTACCAGGTCAGAGCTCTGCAGGTCATCTAGTTGGTGATACAGGTACTCACACAAGACACTCTAAAGGAAGTTTCTCTGGGTGCGCAGTATCTCTAAGTTTGTGGATAGATCCCATGAATAGAATAGATATGGACTTGGCCATTATCATCTACCTTGAACCCTGAACATTGATGGCTTGTTTCCTTTATTTGGAATTGAGAAGGTAGTTCTTGCCAATCACCACTTCCTCAGACATGCTCTAAGAACAACATTTTTCATCATCACCCTCAAAGGAAAACAAGATCAGCACAGCTCACCAAGACTTCATTTTCATTCACAAGATGAATGAAAACTTAATCTGCAGAAGGATCCAGCCAAAGGTTTCCTTGCATCCTCATCTCATGTATCACCAGAGCAATTCTTATTAAATAAGACAATGGTAACACATCAAGTGACATATTATTTCAGGCTTTCCTGGGACTTTGCCTGCCCACAACCTGCTTCCTCTTAATCAATTTAGCGTCTTTCAGGTCATCAACTTGTATTGATTTGTATGTGGGGAAATAGTGTAGTCTATGACATTTAGGAAAGGTGGCATCTCCTGCTTTGTTAAGAATAGAGAGCGGCTGAGTGTATCTCCCTGAGGTAGCAAACATTACATCTTGCATAACGTGCATGGAGGCCCTTCATGTATTCATTTGTCACACCATGGGCCAGGCTACCCCTATACCAGTTTCTGGAACGTGGGAATTCTTACAAAGTGACATCTGAGAAATATTGAAAACTTGTGAAAATAAACATGCACCTGGATGAAAGACAGTCTTTGTGCCCTTTCCTGGGACCCTAGGTATTTGCAAATCTATAGTGATAATGACACTTCCAATCCCCTAATAACCCCCTAGAGGGACTCTAAAATCTTATTATTATTATTTTTTGGTCACGTGTGATTAAACAATTTTTCTTCTTACTTAATAAGGAACAACAAATAGAACCAGAAACTTGGAAACAAGGAACAGGCTGACTACTAATTTGCAGTGACCAGAGGGAGGGAGAGAAGAAGGGGAAGAAGGGAAAAGGTTTAGTCAAGGAACTAGTTAGTATAAGTAACCTGTGGATATGGACACATACCCACATAGGGTAGGGGTTGACGGTGGGAGCAGGGTAGGGGGCAGGGGAGAGCAGTGGGGAAATATTAGGACAATTGTAATAGAACAATAATAAAAAAAGATATGAAAAAAATAAGGAACAGCACATTATAATTTTTTTCTTTCAGAATAATTGGCCTGAATTAAATGATTAGAAAAACAGCTCCCATGTGTGTAATTCAAGAGACTAGGTTTATAGGTCATTATTTCAAAAACGGTTTTGTGGTAAAATAACATCTCCCTTTGTTTCAGCATATTACAGGTCCTGAAAAGTGCTGTAGCAAAGAAACTCTGTGGGACTCTCTTTCCATGGGATCTCTCTTAACCTGTCTCAATACATCACTGGGGAAAACTGGTCCTGAAATCTGTCCTGAAGTCCATGTTTTTAGCACCTTGCATTCTACTTGGCAGCTCAGGACTAGAAACTGCAGGGGTCCTGGTCTCAGCCACTCTATCCCGCTGCCAGCTCCCCATGGTCCTCCCCAACTCCCTTTGCTTACGGGGCAGCCTTAAAGCGGGTGCCGGTGCCCAATAATAAGACCAGTCAGGTTTCCACTGACTTCCTCAGGGCCTTGAACTCAGAGAGGGAAAGCACTAATATTTGGAAAACAACTGGCCTCTGCTCCATGGTTGTCCTTACCTGCCCTCTTGCCTGCAGGGGCTGCTTCTCTTTTGTGGTACATCTGCTTCCACGATTAATAACTGTGGTTTATCTGCCACCCCAATTCTAGGAGGTGGACCAGTGGGGTTGGGCAGAACCATAACTGGTGTGAAGGAAAGGAACACAGAACCATAGCTTCCCTTGTAGAAAGAGGTAGCCATTCCCAAAATGCAGGGATAAGGGGGTCTTCCCGTAGCCCTGTTAAGGCTAGCATGGACCATGAAGTCTAAGTTGCAATGGGTGCAGCAACCACAAAGAAACTCACGTGACTTGGATCCCCTCCAACACAGCCCAGGGATCAGAAACTTTTTAAAATAGTGTTCCAAGGTCCTTTTGGGTGGGTCCAGGGGCAGGGTTGGGGCAGCAGAGGGGCAAAGAGGAGGAGGAGGGAACAGGCACTTTCTGGCCAATTATTCTTTTGAGCCAGGGCACTTTTTAAGGGAGGGTGACTTGCATTTTGTCGATGCAACCTGTCTGGGAATGTATCACTTTGGCCACATAGAGCGGAGGTTGCCTGTGGTGTTGGGCAGCAGGTTTGTTTGGTTACATTTATGCTCACAGGCACAGTACTTGCACACTCTTTGCAAGGAGACAATAAAAAGCTAGAACCTTTTTTACTAATGGTTGCGTAACACTAACAATCATTAGTTTCATAGCTGAGTAAGTTATGCAGAACTGCTTTCAGTTATTTTGTTACCAATCTGCCCCAGGAGCAAGATAAGGCTCATAAAATGTTTATGGGCTAGTCATTTTTTTCTACTAATTTGCAAGGCTATAATAAAACCCATGAACTTGATGGCCTGCAGGAAACATAATAAGAACTAGGAACATACAGTAATTTGGAGCAAAAAAGGCTTCATAAGGCCCTACAGGAAATGACTCCCAGAGAAAGAGATGAATCACAGTATTTTAAATAGAGAAGAAGGATGCTAAGTTTGTACTTAACCAGTTACAGCCTGAGGAAAGATTTTTCCAGAAATAAAGAGTGGAAATTTCCTGCCTTTACTTAGTCTTGCTTTAACGAATACAATTAATCCCAGTGTATAACAACAATATTCAAACGAAACAGTTAGTGCAGTACAACGCATTTTGTCCTAATACCTTTTAGGATTGGCGTTTTGCACAGTATGCGTGGTCACATGGTGCCCTCTTGTGGCAGGTACAATACAATTACAATTTAGAAGACGCCTTGGTGTATTTTTATACAGTACGGGATCAGATTTGTTTGGGGAGTTTGTTCCAGGGACAAAATGGTTTGCCGAAGGAATTTTGCAGTAAGCGCTGTCGCTGGGGCGCCTGAGATCATGCGCGCGGGGGCCATCCGCCCCTGAAGGAGCGGCAGCTGAAAGGCGTCCTGATATTTTATCAAATGCAAAGGAATAACCACCACAGAGGTTGGTATTTTAATTTTCTCTTCAGTGTAAAACGTCACTCACTTTTAACACTTTATAGTTACCTCCACCTATAAGTAACAGCACTTGCTCTTATGTCAGCCATTGTATACATATTATTTCATTTTGTCTCACAGCTATAGGGAAACCAAATTTCGCGATGTTGAGGAGCTGCATGAGTTCACCCAGCTAGTAAATGGCAGAGTGAGACTTGACTTCATCTTCCCCTGGTTCCATAAGCCTGTGTCCTTCCCATTGTTCCAAGCCTGAGTACTTAATACACGTGGGATGCTGCTGCTGGCACCCTGGGACTTATGAAGTATAATATACCCTCAGGAACTTGGCCTAAGTACAGAAATAAAAACATGGGGTGGAACAAAAGTAGGTCTACAGTTGTTTGCATGGAAAGTAAGACAATAATTACTACATCATAATACAAGATTGCACTTTATTTTGCACGCTGACAACTATAAACCTACTTCTGCCACATTTTGTACATGGAAAAACTCAGTAATAAGCTAAAAGCTTTTCTTTTCCTCTAAGATCAGGAACAAGACAAGGATGCCCACTCTTGCCACTTTTATTCAACATAGGTTGGAAGTTCTAGCCAGGCAATTAGGCAATAAAGAAATAAAAGACATCCAAGCCCTGGCTGGTGGCACAGTGGAAAAGGCGCTGGTCTGTAAACCCAAAGGTTGCTGGATCGATTCCCCAGCCAGGGCACATAACCAGGTTGCAAGCCAGGTCTCCAGCCAGGTCCTTAGCTGGAGGCAGGTGAAAGGCAACCATACATTGATGTCTCTCTCCCTCTCTGCCTCTCTCCCTTCCTCTCTCTTTTTTTTTTTTTTTTTTTTTTTAA